>JZKD02S1673144.1:578141-589755 GCA_000966675.3 Picea glauca | reverse complement strand
AGCTTGTAAATACAACAAGTGCACTTATTAGGTTTGCAATTACATTTTCATTGTTGATCCATGTATCATTATGTTGTGATATCTTCCTTCACAAATCCAAACTTGTTTACCACAGTGAGCCTCCATTGCCTGAACGTATTAATGGTATGTATGTACAAACAATCTTTCCCCTTTCAGACTTGGCTTCAATTTTGAGAAATGATGCACTGTAAGTATCAATATTACATAATAAGTATCAATATTACATGGATTTAAGGTAATCACACTATTGTGGTTCCTTTCTAAGGATATATGCCACATAAGTATGTAGAGTTGGCCTCGTTTTGTTTTTATAGTTGATGTAATATGATCAAGAATATTATATCAATATATATTCATTTTTTATGGTGATTTATTTAGTATGAAGAAAGATAAGAAAGCAATTAATTCCTTCTAAAAATTTTAAGTTATTAATCTTACTTTATTGATTTTATATAAAATTTAAATTTTAACTAAAACTAAAATTACAAAATCTCATCATTTTTCCTATTTTGTTTGTTATTAGATGGAGAATGTGAATATGCTGGGTCATTTGCATCAAATATCATGAGCAGTGGAGAGATGTCAGTGGCCACTGCAAGCGCCAAAATATACAATGAAGGAAAAGGATGTGGCGCATGCTATCAGGTGCGCTTAATGGGATGGAATTTATTTCATTTAAACTTGTATTTTTATGAAGAGTTATGGCTTCATCTACATTTTTATCAATGGACTCATCAAATTATTATGATATGAATTCCCTTATCTCCATTTCCTTCAATGGACTCAGTCAAATTATTATGATACGAATTCCTATAATCTTCTCCTCTCTCCTCTCCTTTCTAGTGGAATCCTTTATTTTGTTGTATTATAAAATTTTGTCTAATCTCATTGAACCATATCAGATAAGATGCACAGATTCAACAATTTCCACCAAATTTGGGGTGAAAGTTGTCGTTATGGACTTCACAGAAGATAATAGGATAGATATTTTCCTACACTCCCCTACGTTCAAGAGCTTGGCTCGCCCCAATAAAACTGACCAACTACTAGACATGGGGGTTGGCCTGGACATGGAGTATAAACGGTGAGAACCAAATTAGAAACCAAGAAAAAACATAAGCTTAATGGTGTTGGCAGTTAGAAGTGTGAATATTTATGTATTTGTTTATGGCTTGAATATTATTACAGCATCTCATGCAAGTATCCAGGGGAAAATATGTCTATCAAAGTAGAAAAAAGCAGTCACTATCTGGACTATCTTGTTGTCCAGTTTTTGTATCAAGGAGGCCAAATAGACATTTATGTGGTTGAATTTTCCTAGGTGAGTAACCATGGTTCATATCACTCTACTTGACTTGTGCTATCTTTTAATAATCATAACAAATAATGTTAGAATCCCACAAAAATAAAATAATTAAGAAAGAAGTTACAAATTTCTTAAATGGCGTAATTAAAGCATGCAATTTGGAAGGATATTGCGTGAAATGCAAGTAGGAAAATGGATATGGTATAGCATGAGTCTGCGTAAATACAGTGCAATTTGGAGTATTTCCAACACTTATTTATTAAAAGGGTACGGCGAGGATGGTTCCTTGTCGTTTCATTTATTGGTTACCGGTGGCATCGAGGGGAGTTGGGTGTGGCAACCTGGATCCAATTTGTTACCTATTAATTGGAAATTCGACTTTGTTTAGGACTCGGGACTTCAGATTACAGAAAGATCACTTGAATTTGACCGCAGTTCGTGCGTAACCGGAGAATGGAATGATCACATATAATCTATTTCAATAGACTTCGACTTCGTCGCTAATAGGGATCAAAATTGATGGGCCGTATCTTATTTCGATCTGAATGGTTGTTTTTGACGTAACCTTTGGGTTATTATTGATTTAGCCATTTTGATGTTTACCTATTAATTAAATAAATAAGGCCTTTTTTTGGTTCGAAATTAATGAATGGCTATGGTTAATGTTTTTTTCTAAACTATTGAATGATTATATTTTATATAACCTTGAGCGGATATTATTGATTTAAACTATGTTATGTTTATCCTCAGAATTAGACCATCAACGAGGTGGCACAAATGAGGGTTGGGTAAGTCATAGCTAAAGAAGAAAAATACAAATTGAAACTACAAACTATATGAAGTGAAGTTGTTGTAAATATTTAGTAGTGTGAATGGTGGAGGGAGGTTGTGTTGGAGGCAACATATGGTTTAGTGTAAACAATGCATGAATATCAAGAGAAATGACTTAAGGTAATGCAACATCAAGAAAAGATATCACTTGATTTCTTGCCACTGGCGATGACATACACCGTGATGTGAGAACCAGGGATGAGGACTCGAATAACCATATTTAGTTGTAGAACAAGATCAAAATAGAGCCTTGTCCTTATTTGTCTTATTTGGACCATCATTGGGTGTGGGTTGATTAGCTTCAAAGGATTGCAAACCTACTGAAGATTTTCTATATAAACAATTATAAGGAAAAAATGGAATAAAGAACCATCAACAAGATTATTTTGATGAAGTTAAGACCAAATTATCCCATCTGAAAATATCATGTAGCAACAAACAACCCGAGTTAGATGGATACCATAGTTGCAGGGAAGATCCTGAAAGACAAGTCATTGGAAATATATCCAATAGCCTATTGTAGTCTCTTGTAAATGTGTCTCTATAATGGGCCTCATAGTGCAAAAAAAAACAACATTATCCTCCTTTCTCATGTAATATTCCCTATAATTCTTTCCTTTTTCCTTCACCATAGACAGTTTTATGAAACCCATAGAAAATTTTGTAATATTCCCTATAATTCTTTCCTTTTTCCTTCACCATAGACAGTTTTATGAAACCCATAGAAAATTTTGTTTATGCTTCTTTGCAATGTGAAAAATCTTTCCAGGTGCACACTTCTTAGGTTAATTATATCCCAAGCCTTGTAAATCTTTGATTTTTCATTTTAGAAATGATGAGATGCATAAACAATCATTTTTTCTCTTTGCACCTCGCATAAGCTTACACCATGATAAAAAATTGCATCAAAGATCATGTAATATACCTACCAAATCTACCAAAAAAAAAAAAAAATTTCTTACAAACATAGGAGATAAAGCTTCGTTTACATTAAGAACCTATATTATAACAAGTTCTAACATCACCAATACACTTTCTCTTCGTGTCTCTAGGTCCTTATGACTTTATCTAAAGTTGTTGATTGATTTTAAATTCTAAAATCAAAGCTATGTTCACAAGGTCCTTTCTCTGTTTAGAAGTTACCAATCTTACCCTTTAGACAAAGTATTTTCCTCTGTTTTAGAAGTTACTAGTCTTACACCCAAGACAAGAATGTAATATTGTGCATATAAAATACTATTGATATATAATATTATACTTCACATTACTATTAAAATAATTCATATCATACTTCATATAAAATACTATTAAAAGTGTTCATATGTAAAATTTCAAATTTGAGCTAAGATTGTAAACGTATATAGTGCTAACATATATAGGGTACTAAAGATTATGACATATGTCGTGATCATATATCAAGCCAAGGTTTAAATGTATTCGAACGAACTTGAAATTATATTAGAGAAATTAAGCGTTTATCATTTACGCTACTTACTGGGTATTAAAATTCAAAGGGTAAAGCTAAGCTTCATGATTATGATACGACGTCTCCTCCGTAATTGAATTCATTTTCACTGTAGTTAATAGTTCATTGTACATAGCTCACTAACGCTAAGCTTTCAGTCTTACAAGTAATCTTTCCCTTACTCAGCTTGCTTGCTATCACATGCTAGAGCCTCTGCCTATTTCACACACATCCTGGACCACTTGACAGGTACCTTGCGCTATTAACACCTATCACCATCCGTCAGGAATTGGTTTTGGAGGAATTTTTGGGTCCTAAGCATCATTTGTTCCACTATCCTTCATTCTGAGCCATGTGAAGGCCTCATCCCTCCCTGGTTTCACCTTGGTGAAAGAACATCACTGCATTCTCCACCCATGCCTCGGTGTCTGCGCCATCTAGGGCACCAAAGAGCTCGGGAAAAAGACCTTCTCAAGTTCGTGGTGAAAACTAACGGTACTGGATGGGCGCATTGTGGACCCTCAGGCGTACAGGCACCCTGGCCTCATCTCAGTATAGATGGAGAATCAAGGCCTCTGACCATCTCTAGAAGGACCTTGTCATACTATCATCATCCCTTCAACAATCAAATCCATCCCAAGGACTTGTTCTTCCCCTTGGGGGTTAGACTCCGAGGGGGCAGGCACCTCAGGAGGCGTTGCACCTCCTTCCACGGAACCACGCCGCGAACCTCTTTGGTGTCCTCTAAACGAGATCACCACATGGATACGTTTAAGTTTTAAAAGCGTGACGTTAATACTAAAGGGTTTACTGCAGTGGAAAGCCTAGCGATCCACAGTCGCAGGGTTGAACCAACTCTGATACCATATGTAACAACCCCGATCATTACGACTACAAGCGAAACAGAAATTGCAAATTTTTTTTTATTTACAGGAAGGCAACGACGACAAACAGTTGAGCCTCACAACCTGACGACGAACACAAGCACGCAGATCGAGCAACAGACAATTACGACTCCACACACTAGCACAAAGAGCAACTAGGCGAAACATGCGTAAATGAACAGATATAAACGACTACCCGCCCAACACAAACATGACATAGCCTACAAGCCTAAGGACAACATCCACGATCCCGACACAATGGCCTCGACGGCTAGTCACTAGAACCTCTATGGCGCGCAAACCCAACACATGAATGCGTTATAACCCAAGCACCAACAACAACCACAACGAACAACGTCCACAACGGGAAGCACAAACTCCGGCCAAGTTATCATTTGCCTCTATCCATTAGGGCACGCAATGATCCCCTCATCAGGAATCATGTCATCGCCAGGTGATAGGCGTGACAATCACCGTGGCGCAACAACATAATTGGACCCTCAACACCAGCTAAATTCAACGTGTTAAGAGCTCAAAGGACTATCTAAACACCTGATGACTAACCCTAGCACCCAAATCGAGAAGTCGACAAGACGACTATGACATTCATACAACACAATAATTTCTTTGCGCAGCAAAATCAATCCATACATTAATTAAAGGACGTTGTTGGACATCGAAGAAATTCTCCCTCGAGAATCCATTCTACAATAAGTCTTTATTATTTAAATAAGATTTTAATTACATAAATGTCTCACTTCCCTTGTCATTTACTAACATGAAGTTCCTTGTAGCCTAAGTTATCTTCCTCAACCCGATCATTACCCTACCCAAACAGACAAGCCTTAGATCAAGATAGTTGACATATTCACAATGTTGTTTATCAAAACTAGGTTTAACCATGACCACGCAGTCTAACTGTAATATATGTCTAAGAATAGTTGATTGGATAGCATTTCTCTTGCGGTCTATAAAAATCCACAATGTTATCTAAAAAATGAATGATGTAGTTTTCTAAGATCAATAAGATTTGCTCATCAAGAATAATCTCTCATAAAAAGGTTTTTCATTATAAACTAAAATATTGTTGCCTTATTATTATACAAAATACCTATAATAAAATGCATGCAATATATTTATAATAATTGTCACCCTAATAATTATAATAATAATTATACTAATAAATGTTGTCAATATAATTATAATAATTGTCACGCTAATGTTGTCAATTATAATAATTACCATTACAAGTAAATCGATATTCCTAATATTAAATATCACAGGCCAAAAACTCAAAATATAGAACGTTAGCCAACGTCGAAAATAAACTCAATTTTGAAAGTGCTAGCATCGAATCTTTTGTTTCAAGTGACTATTTTGTTTTTATTAGCGTTTTACAGTTATTTTTCGATGCATACAAATGTTAACCACGTAGATAAATTAGTGCATATGTATCACAAATTCTAAGATCTCATTTTAACGAGCCCACGGCATTATCCATGGTTTTCTACATCCAATACATCTCTAGCACACATTATATATATCTGGACTGTCAAGGAGTAACTCACTATCATTATTATATTCGCAGGGTATAATAAAGCTGCTATTACACCGCTATCCTAAATAACACAGAAATCAATTATTAAATCACTATCATCATATTCAACGTAGATATAAATTCCAGATAAAGAAAAACACAGTCACACCAAAATCGTTGTCAGAAAATTAATTTAGCAATTCACAGGAAATGTTGTCAAGGAAATCGTTGGGTTTTATTAATGACAAATAGTTGAGTTTCATCCCAAATCATTGGCTTCATCAATGAAAGTTTGCAGAGTTTTATCATCAGAGGCGCTAAGGTTTATCAATTAAAATCGCAGTCAATAAAAGTAAAGAAAACACGTGTAAATCAAGAAGAATCGCACTAAAAAACGGGTAAGTTCTCGGTGGGAAGAGCGTGTGACTTCGCATTCAAGAGACAGGTAAATTCACCTTCAAATCTATTAATTTGCAGAGGGAAAATCTCAGTATCAATGTGTCAATTCGCAGTATCAATCACAATATCGAATCGTTGGGTTTTAACATAAAAATGGCACTGAGTAAACCATAAGAAATTGCATTCAATAACAGTAAAGAAAACGTTGCCAGGAAAATGAACGAGTGTGGAGAGAGTTGTGTTTGGCCAATTAAATACGCCTGGTAAATTCGCCATCAAGATAATAAACGCAGAGAAAAGAAAATCAGGGTTGAAAGTATTAAAAATGAAGGGAAATTCACCATCAAAATAATATTAAAAACGAAGGGAAATTCGCCATCAAAATAATGAATTGCGGAGAAAAAAAGAATAGTGGTTGAAAGTATAAAACGCAATGTAATTTCGTCATCCAAACATAATGAAACGCAGAGGGATAAATTTGAGGGTTAGCATATTGCAATGCAGAGGGTAATTGCCACCAAACATAATAGATAACTTGTTATCTAAACTCTTCTCGTCACATGTTTAATGATTATTAAATTTTTTTACCACAAGTATCACTTAGACCTAGATTTTATTTTCCTAGGTTGGGCGACATTTTTATTAGGGAGTGTTGGCCCTTGGTTATGAAAGTAAGAAAAGATCAAGGAAGAAAAGGAAAAATGTGAACTACGCGGAAGACACGGTGACTGTTACTGAGTCAAAGTAAGCAAAAGGGCAAAAAAGATGGAGCAAAGTAAAAGGAAGCAAGTCGTTGAACGAGGAGATCGAGGACGACAGATCAGCAAGAAAGAAGGATCGTGGACAACTCAGCAAGCGAAAAAAGCCACCATTGAATGCTTTGGAGCACCGCGCGAAAAGGAAGGAAAGACAGGTTGACGAAGCCCTGAAAACGCGGGTCAAGTTGACCTAGGGTTTTAGACACCTAGGGTTTTGGTATCTAGGGTTTGTGACACCTAGGTTTCGACCTAAGGATGTCGGTGGGTTATTTTAATGTATAAATAGAGGTCTAAAGGACTTGGGTTGGGTTGTTGTTGATGTAAGGATCGTTGTTGATGTCTTTTTCATTGTGAGATCGAGAGAGTAATGAGAGCCTTCTGTATTGTAGGATCTTCAGTTTGGTGCGAAGATCAACCCTGCAGCTGGGTGCGCAGGGAGGGAAGAGACATAGAGGAGAAGAGAAAAGATCTGCTAGCTAAGAGCGCAGACAAGAACTGTAAGCTTCATCTTAATACATTATAAAGCACAGTTCTATGGACGTAGCCCTAGAGAGAGGGTGAACCACATATATCTTGTGTTGTATGTGTGATTGGTGTTTTGTTCTCTATTATTGGTATACTGCTATTACATTATTGTGTTAGATCTGATAGATATATCTTGCACAGTAGATCCTAGGAAGATAAAGAATACTAGATTGTTGTGTGTCGATCACTCTGAACCCACTTTACATTCCTTCTGGTTGTAGACATCTCTGTCCTGCAACCCCCACAGCTGGTTCGGGTGAAACTGCATCTGCCTCGCAGGTGTTGCCGAAAGGTCCAGTAGCTAGGGCTTGTTGGTGCGCTCTTGGAGTTGAACCCTGGGTCTGCCCCTGTGCCAACAAATGGTTCTGTTGTCGGGACTTAATACTTCTTGAGGGAATGTCAAGGTGGTTTACATCAAAGACAGAAATTCAAAAGTGGATAGAGGATCAAGAAAATGACTTCGTTGAAGCCCAAAACAAGAACCCTAATCTTAATATAGAGGATTGGTTGGAGAGATATATCTTTACTGATATACACAAAATTTCTTTGGAGGAATCCATCAGGAGCTATATGAGTGGTTAGGTAGGTTAGCAGATACCCAGTTTGAGATCAGATCTAGACCTCTTGTAGTTTGGACGTCGGCGCTAATCAAGAAGGTCAAGAGAGTTGATAGCGTCGTATCCCGAACAGTAGATCATTGGTTTGATAGCACCATTGGAGGGTACATCACCAAGTTTGTTGTTGACAGAGTAGAGTCATATAGCCAAGCCGAGAGATATTTCCTCAAAGGACCCATAGGAAATTTTTTACATTTTCTGAAGTTGAGAATCAAGATGTTATTGCATGAGAAGAACCTCTTGAAGATACAGTAGATTGGACGGATCTGGAAAAGCTAATGTTCAGGAATTCGGACAGCGACAGCGACACAGAGGTTGGACATACGCGCAGTGGAAGAGCGTTCAGAGAAGTTCATCTTGCGAACCTATTTAAGCATAACTACAGGGACGAGGGTTTTTATAGTGGAGAAGAGGCAGATCTGACGAACAAAGAGCATTCAGAACCCACTGGGACAGAGGCAGGGAAAGCTGAAGAACCTCGTCGGGACTAGCCATAAACTTCAGGAACTGCACAGACTGCTAAAGTAAGTACTATTAATACCCCTGTTGTTTCAGCAGCACTAAGCAATCAGAATATTCAGATTCACCAGAGTCCTCAGAGTACTATTACTAGCAGTTCAGCATATACTTAGACAAGAAACCTAGGAAACCTAGGAAGATCTATGGCAGATGAGATGAGGCTCCCTATCTTTAGGGAAGATGGATCTGAAGATCCTGATCAGCACTGGTTTCTGTGTGTATAGAATATTAAAAATGTCACCGATGAAGCTATTAAAAGAACCCAATTTAGTACCACCCTAAGGGATCGTGCACTGAGTTGGTACATGAAGCTTGTCCAAGGACTTGCACAGCCTAAGCCACTGAATCAGATCAAGAATGTGTTGATTGCATAATTCAAGAAACCCAAATCGGAATCACAATGTATTACAGAGCTGAAAGAGATCAAGCAGAAGGTAGTCGAACCCATTTGAGAATTCGATCAAAGATTCAAAACCTTAACAGGCCGATTGACCTTTCAGATCCCAGATGAGCAGAACAAAGAATGGTTTATTGTTTCCCTCTTACCACAGATCAGAGTTCCTCTGATGCAACAGAAGATTGATTCGCATGCTGAGGCATTGGAGATCGTCATGAAGCTAGAATCAACCCCCAGCTCAGGAATGAGTCAAATCTTGAGTCAGCTAACTAGTTTGTCTCTACATGTCAAAGATATGAAAAAAGACAAGGGAAAAGATAAAAGAGAAGACATTTGGTGTGTCAGTTGCAGATCAGAAGGCCATGACAAGGAGCATTGCCCCCTATTTCACGAATACTTGGCCTCTGGAGCTCCGAGCCCTTTGAAGCAAGTCACCTTACCTTGGTGCGAGGTATGCCGAAATAGACATCGCTCTGGTGAGTGCTATTACATGCAAAAACATGTTCAGACACCCACAAATTTGTATTGCACGTTCTGTAAGTCTGTGGGACACGATGATAGGAATTGTAGGGCTTACAATCTCATGTATGAAAGGTGGAGAGACATATAGAAAATTCAAGCGGAAGTACAGCAAGAAGGAAACACTACATAGTATAACTCCCCTGGGAGAGGAAACTTCAATCCTCGCGGTGGATTTAGAGGACGAGGACGAGGACGAGGTATGGGTCGAGACCGAGGACAGATAATCTGTTATAACTGCGCACAGCCAGGACACCTAGCAAGGGACTATCAGAACCCTTGTACCACTTGCAGCTATTGCAACTCCTTCGAGCATGTTATCGAGGAATGTTCAGCATTGTTGGCTAAGCTTCAGGAAACACGAGGACCTCAACAAAACCCGTAAGTGCAACTGATCTATGATGAACCTCGCAGAGAAGACCCTAGAGTCGTTATTATCAATAGAGGAGGCGTTGTCACAGGAGAAGACAGACTGACCCAAGGAAAGACTACAGAAGATTCAGGAATCAGGAAAGCTGCAGAGAAGACCCAAACTTATAATGCAAAGAAAGAAAGACATATATTTGAGGAGGCAAGAAAAGAGTTCAAAGGAGATCAAGGCTCTTCATCAAAGATACGACCAGAAGTGAGAGAATATGGGATGCCTCAAGCATTTGATCAGTCTGCTTCGCCAAGAGAAGGAAAAGAGATAAGCAAGCTCATGGAATTTCTATATACTTGTATTAAGTTGAATCAGGATGAGAGCGTTGTACAAGAACTACAAAATTTAATCAGACAGTATGAGCTAGGAAAGATAGACCCCTTACCAAATAGGGCAGTACACCAAATTGCTAAAAAGAGAAGGACAAATAAGGAATTGGCCTACAAGGCCCTTGTAGAAAAGCAATATGAACATCAAATTCAAAAGTTAAGAACATATAATGGAGGCGAATATGTGAACAATAATTTTACTAGTTACTGCACTACACAGGGCATCCAAATGCAACACATTGTTCCACATACACCACAACAAAATGGTGTTGTTGTAAAAAAAAACCACACATTAAAAGAAATGGCTAATTGTATGATCCAATCTAAGGGATTAAGTCTAAAGTATTGGGTGGAAGCAATCAACTGTGCAAATTACATAGTCAATCGCACTCCCACAAAGGCTCTTAAAAATATAACACCGAAAGAAGCTTGGACTAAAATTAAACCACATGTAAGTCACTTCCGTGTATTTGGCAGTATAGCATGGGCTCACATTCTTGATGAGAAAAGGAAAGCATTGCAGCCTAAAAGTGAGAAGTGTATATTTGTTAGTTATTCTGAAGATGCCAAAGGTTATAGACTTCTTCAACCACATTGTAATGAAATTATTATTAGAAGAGATGTTAAATTTGATGAAAATCTCTTTGCCTGCAAGCCTAATTCGGCGACTGTGCCTTCTTCGGCTTGTGAGCCATCTTCGACGTTTGTGCCTTCTTCTGTTCCTTTTTTGGTTTCTTCTTCAGATGATGACAATGAGGATGAATATCTACCTCTGCATGCTCACCTTCCTTCAAATGAGTCCTTTGAACCTGAATCAGTGCCAGTTCCACCACTTCCTAGATGGGTCTGTTCAACAAGAGAAGCAGCTAGTGGTCTTCTCGATGATCCTTCAGATCAGCGTCGAACGTGTTCACAGTTCCAGCGAGCCTCTTCTCTTTTGGCTCAAGTTTCAGAGACTCATGATCCAGAGACATTTGCAGAAGCTTCAAGTCATCCATATTGGGATACAGCAATGAATGAAGAGTATCGTTCTTTAATGGCAAACGATACTTGGGATCTTGTACCTCTTCCAAAAGGAAGAAAACT
>JZKD02S1673144.1:506329-521832 GCA_000966675.3 Picea glauca | reverse complement strand
CGACATTCACTCATAGGTGTGTGTCTGTGGTGAAAGATCTTGGTATAGTCTTTGTCCTAGTCATGGCGATTTGACAAGGAATGATAAAGACTCAAGATGCTATATGTTATTACGTACGGACCCAGAGTGAGCCTGAATTAATTGGCTCAGAGGGAGAGCCGCAAAAGGAGTTTCTCCTCGGTTCAGGTGGGAGAGAGATGTCTCCCAAGAATGACAGACAAGTGTCATGAGTCTAGGGTGAAGTTTGTATACTTCAAAGACAAGAGTGGCATGTTGCAGAATGTCTCTCTCGTTGAGAGGGAGTGTTGATGTTTAGACAACATCGAGAAGACATTCTCTAAAGATAATAATTAATAATATGATTATTATTGATTATTAAATATCATATATAATAAGTAAATGATAATAATAAATAGTTATTGATTATTCAAAGGACGCATCCTTTCATGGATGGTCACCTTATGTTCCCTATATATGGAACACTCATTATTGTAATAATATATTGAATGTTGATCTTATCTTATATGAAGAATAACCAACACTTTCCAAGTACCAAAATGATATTAGTGCTTCATAAGACAATGAACTTTTAAGAAATGTACTAGCTGATATAAAATTACAGCAGTATAGCAGTTTATAACAGCAAATGATAGTTTTGTAACAGCCACAATAATTACGCTTCAAAATGCTTGATAAAAGACTTGAAATAATAGATTTAACTAGGAAAATTGATAATAGATAGTCACAAGCAATCTTAGCAATGTCTAGCTAGTATAACATATCACTTTTATGGTTAATTTGTTGTTGTTAGATGGCTGTAGCAATTTTTGCAACAACAAGAAGTAGGTTAGTGATTTAGGCTAATCTAAGGTTAGTAGAAGTTAGTAGGTGTTCAAGAGAAGATTTTCTTAAAATTTGTTTGATCAATCAACACTTGTAATGGGTAGACTAGTGCCTTCTAGATGGAGTCAATGATGGTAGCAGCAACTCTTAAGGAAAAATATCAATGATAATATTTAGCCAAAGGGGATGGAGAAGATGAGAGAGGTGTTGGTAGCCCAAGGCCTCAAAAATCCAAGTCCTAGAGATAATTGCTAAGTAATAAAAATTAGGCCCTAGCGATTTCTCTTTTCCTTAGACAAATTGAAATAATAAATGCAATACGCAATGAAGTAGGGTTACTAAAGTGCTACAATGGTAGGGCTCTAGTATCTACTTCTAGATAGGTGTCTTTCAAGAAATTTTAGCCAGTGGAAGATTATAGAGAAAAAGATAGTAACATATGTCTTTCTCCTAGGGTTTGAAGCAAGCAATTTCATAATATTTAACATGAAACAAGTAAATTCATCGTAAGCATTCATTCACAATAAAGAAATGTAGATTTTCTACTTACTTCACCAAGAATAATCAAGCATAAACCCTAGTTGAAGATCCTCATGAAAATTTGCCAAAATACACCAAGATTTGCCTCCCCAAAGGTTGTGCACCACTTAATTTCAGCCAATAACCCTTAAAGAGGGCCAAATTCCAAACCACCACTTGTGTGATGAGTGAATGATGAAAAATTGAGAGCTTTATCTCTCTATTTATACAATATGTATGACCTTTAATTAATTTTAGGTCATCAAAAGGCCGACATGGCCAAATTACATGAAAAATCCAGTTTCTACATAAATGTCTTTAATTAAACCCGAAAATCATTTTTAGAGGTGACGTCATGCCCTTCTAGGGTGACGTTGAGCCTCCTGGGTGGAATGTAAAGTGATCACTAAATTGGCGTAACAGGAGGTTGTCCTATACTATCACCTAAACAAGACACCTCTTTCTCTTTAGGGGTGATACCCCAAGGGAGACGTCCCCGGTGACCTGGAGGTTCGAGAAGGCTAAGGTAAGAGTATCATGAAAGTCCCACCCCTCTCACAGATCACTCTGATCAGAAAGTCCCAAGGATTTTAATAAGATGAAGCAAAATAATGCTTAAGTGTAGCTGTCAAGAACAAGACAACCAGAAAAACACTATTTGCAATTACCAATTGATGTTAGTGCTTCATAAAACCATGGACTTTGAATAAAAGCATAAGCTGATATAAAAGATGAAGCAAACAGAAATATTTATAACAACAATGTATATATAGTAATAGCTTCACAATTATGCTTCAATAATAACCAAAAATGATAACCTAATATTGGCAAGGTGCTAGTATTTGTCAAAAGCAATGAAGGCAATGTAGGATCAGTTTTAAAACTTGCTTTTATGGTGATTTTGTTGTTGTTATAGATGATTGTAGCAATCTTTTGCAACAACAGCAAGATAGTTAGTAGGTTAGTCCAATCTCAGGTTAGAAGTGGTTAGTACAGATCTTGAAGTAGATGATTTAAAGGTTGTTTTAGTCAATCAATCACTTTGTAAGGTGTGAACTAGTGCCTTTAGGGTAAATGGAGTCACTATTGCAATGGAAATCTTAGAGGGAAACAAATGATAATGGGTGAGCCTAAAGCAAGAGGGAGCATGGTCAAGGTGTTAGTAACCTAAGGCCTTAATCATCCAAAACCTAGAAGGAAAAGGTTGTTAGGAAGTAGGTAACCCTAGGCCCTAGCGATTTTCCTTCTTCTTTAGGTCAAGCTTGAAATAGAAGTATGACAGCTTAATGAAGCAACAGTACTAGAGTGCTACTAAGGTAGGGCTCTAGTATATCATTCAATGGTCTTCTAGCAAAATCAAGTAGGTGAAAAATTATTAAGAAAATGACCATAACATGTGCTTTTCTCCTAGGGTTTCACACTAGCAATTTCATAATCTTGTAAATGAACAAGTAAATACACCATAACCATTCAAAACAAAGAAGGATTGCAGATTTCTACTTACTACACGAAGAATAATCTAGTCACAAACCCTAGTTGAAGAAATTCCACCATGAAAATGCAAAAATACACCAAGAAAAGCTCCCTCCAAGAGTTGTGCACCACTTAGTTCAGCCAATAAGCCTTAACAGAGGCCGAATTTCAGACCTCACATTTGTGTGAGTGAAAGATGATGAAAAAATACCAGGGATTTTTCCCTTATTTATACAATTCAAATGACCTTTAATTACAATTTATGTCAAAAACGGCCGACATGGCCAACTTACATCAAAAATCCATTTTTTACATAAAATTAACAAATTAAACCCTAAAATGTGCAAAAGATGTGACATCATGCCCTCCTAGGGTGACATTGGGCCTCATGGGTGGGACATTGACCTCCATGAGTAAAACATTAATCCTTCCAAGGCCTCTGGATGATGCCACGCGTGCCACTTGGCACACAACTACCTCCATCATGTCCATCCGACGTTGGGTGACATCAAGGGTCACAAGGGTGACGTCATGGGCCTCCCAAGGCCAACGTTCAGGGGGAAAAGAAGGACCCCCTGGGTCCAGGCTTGCCAAGGTGTCTCTGATGGAACATCCTTCCTTTTCTCCGGTGCAAGCCTATGGTATCTGTCTACCCCTGGTTGGGGTCTCAACATCCATCTGGTGGGCTTTCAGCCCCATGGAGGTCTGAGCTAATCACCTCCCCATATGTACATGTCTATCGAGCATGGTCCTGCAGCAACAACAAGTACGCCCTCCACGGGCTCATAAGTCACATGGATCATAGCAATGTCAATCACATCTAATAATCAAGTTACCCAAACATGTGCATCAAACCCCCCTTTACCCAAACAAATGCTCAAAGACATTATACTATTTAACAAGCCAGGTTTGGAGAGGGTCTCAGGATGTCCTATTCGGCTAACTCTCCTCGGGTGTGGGGTGTTTCCAGGTGAAGACCAGTCTAGGTCATGTAAATGAATGAGAAGGTGTAGGGGATGTCTGGGCAAGGGGTGCAGTGATAACAGGGAAATGCAGGTCTTACCTGTGGGTGTCTCTGTACCGGGTGAGTTGCACCTTGTCATGGATGCAAGTGTTTCCTAGCCCATTCAATGCCTTTTACTCTGTCTCTTATTGCTTTTTCTTTCAAGAGAATAGTTGGAGGACACTGCCCTGGCGTGGTGACCAGTGGTGACAGCGTTACTAACAAGCATTTCACAGAGATGAAAAGGTTGGCTCGTGATGAGACCCCCTTTCTCTTGGTTATGCCACCAAGGGCCACTACCCTGGCCTGGTGACCAGATGAATAGTAGTGTCATACTGCTACATGCCCATGGACCTAATAGGTTGGCTCATGATGAGACCCCCTATCCACCAACTAGGTCTTGAGTTTTATTTTATTTTGTGGGTCCCCCCCTTTTTTTGCTGAGAAACCTTTTATTGCTTTCTCGAGGATCCCTGGGCGAAGCATCTCAAGGTTTGATCTTGCCTTTTAACTTTTGCCAGGTACTGTTACCCTCTGGGCCTTTAGCCCCTTCTTCCCACGAGGCAAGGTACAACCCTTATTAGCTTGGCAAACCCAATGCCCAAACTAATGTAGGGGATAGATGAGAGGGAAAATGATGAAAAGTGATAAGTATGGAAGGAATGGACGATGACCTTTCATAGACCCACCCAGTGGCAATTCATCCCTAAGGGAACCAACTTACTAGGGCACTCTGTCATCCCCCCCAGGTATGGACAAGTTAAAAGGCATAATTTCCAAGCAAACGTCAGGGAACAAATGAGAATTCAATGCACATATTCAAATGTTTTGAGAATCAGAGTGACACATACCATGATACTCGGACTCATTACCTCATGGAGCAAGACCCGCTACTACCTCAGAACCAAGCCGATGGGATGGATGTTGTTGTTGTCGATAGATAGGAGGCGTTGAAGAAAAGATGGGCCCTCCAGGGCCAAGCTGAAGTCAATATGGCTCTCGGTACTCCATGTCTAGGACCTGTGGGCCTCGAGACATAATCTCCTTAGTTATCCCTAGGATAGGGGATAACATCTAGCTCCAACTCGGGGACATGTGCTCACCATAGAGCACATGAGAACCTCAACATCTCTGGCATGACATGTAACCTGCTAGATCTCAACAAAAATGATCAGTAATCTCTTGGGGTGGTGATATCACCCCCGGCTCATATATAATAAAATGAAATACAAGTAAGCAATCATATATACAAATGGAAATACAACTACTCTAGCATGAAATGCAGATGGTATATACAATGAATGCAAATGCCTACTTACTTATCTACACTTACCTGTGAAGTCAAGTCTTTGCCCCCTGATGGGGTTTGAGGAGGTGTCCACTAACCGGTAATGGACGTCTTCTTCCTTCCAACATGGATAAATAGTAGGCATCATTGATTGACTTTCTTCCAACTCTGAAGGGTCCAAGCCAAAATTGTGCACTCCCTTTGACATTAGTAGGCTCTCCCTTCTTTGTATCCCACATCCAGACAATATCTCCCTCTTGGTAATCCTTTGTCTTAAATTTGGTTGTTTCTTGTATAACTCTAGTATATTGTCTTGAGAGAGTAGGGTGGGATTCTGCTGTGAAGACTTCCTACTGGGACGGTCTAATCAGTATGTCATCTTCTCCTTTCTTTAATAACTTGACAGTCCCAACTTCTTTGTCCTTATATTTGTTTAGGAGTTGTTGATACTCTTCCTTCTTCGGCCATTGTATTTGATCAAAGTCTTCCTTTGAAGCGAAAGGCAAATCATCAAGGGAAAATACAGGAAGACTTTCTTTGATTGGTTCATGCATTTCGCTAGTTCCAATATCATCATCAATTTTCTGCACATGGACCATGGTCATTGGCACATTTGGGAAGCGGCTTATTGTTCCATCATTCATAGGCATGTTAATGTAAGTGAGATCCATCTCTAAAATGCCTCCCAACATTGTAGCAAACTTCCTGGACAATAGCATCCCCATACATCCTGGACATCCACTACCACAATATCCATGTGGATCAATCTCTCGAGGTATCTTCCAAGACATACTTCAACATTCTTGACTACCCCATGAGTGGGTATGGCCCTGGATTCAAAACCGCACACATTCCTGTAAGGTCGTGTGACCTTTAGGCCTAATTTTTCCATGACCTTCAAAGACATCATGTTAGCACCTGCCCTTGAATCAAGCATACAATTGTTAAGGCATTTGTTATTAATCAACAAGGTCATGAAGAAAGGAGGATGTCCATCATATTGAACCCTAAAATGATCTACTTGTAACATGATGGGAGGGTCCATTGGCTCATCTGAACTTTTGAAAAAAAATATGAATCGTTCTTTTACAGATGGGACTTTGATGACTTCCCTTAATGGAATGGTTACATGCATCTTTGCTAGTGCACCTTCAAAATCAAAGTTCAAATCCACTTTGTCATTCTTGGGAAGATTCTTAGGAAGAAGTATGCTCATAGGTGGAGGTCTTGTCTGTGAGATTGCAGGACCAGTAGAGAGAGGTTGGTTCATTCTTTTTTGCCTAGAGTACACTTGAAATTCTTGCTTTTTCAACTTTTCTCTAGACTCTTGGTCAAGGTTATTTATTACCTCCATCCTATCGTCCTGGTTGCTTCCTTTATGCCTTCTTGATGTTCTTCAAGTGTGACATTAAGGCAATATTGAGGACTTTCAATGGTATGGTTAAGAACGTTTACTTGGTCATGATCACCATTGTTGAAAGGACATTCATGCTCCCAATGTGACTCTTTGCACTGTAAGCACCAAGGGTTTTCATCTACTACGTTTGCAGGGGCTAAAGTATTGGGAACCTCTTGATCATTCTTTGGTCTAAAAACTTGATTCCCTTTCTGAAATTGCCCTTTGTAAGGAACCCTAGGAACTTGTTGTTGAGCTCTTTCTAGGTTGGCAATCCTATTCATCATTAGTTCTTGGGTTTTTACCATGCCATCTACAATCAATTGTATCTTTTCCAAGCTAGCGCTAATGTCTGAGGTAGGTTCAGCGTTGTGGACTATCTTAGGTTTAGCATCCATTCTGACTCTTGGGGCAGAAAAAGGCTAGACTCTAGATGATGATAGGTTGTCTTCAATCCTTGTAGCTATTTCTTAGGCTTCTTGGATTGTTTTAGGGGCTTTATCTCTTAGGAGATATCCCAGTTGTCCTGTAAAGGCTTTGGTATAAAGAAAGAGAAGGAAACTATCAGAAGGATGATGGCTCACTATTGCAACGGCAATCTTAGAGGGAAACAAATGATAATGGGTGAGCCTAAAGCAAGAGGGAGCATGGTCAAGGTGTTAGTAACCTATGGCCTTAATCATCCAAAACCCTAGATGGAAAAGGTTGTTAGGAAGTAGGTAACAATAGGCCCTAGCGATTTTCCTTCTTCTTTAGGTCAAGCTTGAAATAAAAGTATGAAAGCTTAATGAAGCAATAGTACTAGAGTGCTACTAAGGTAGGGCTCTAGTATATCCTTCAATGAAGGTTTCTTCTAGAAAATCAAGTAGGTGAAAGTTATTAAGAAAATGACAATAACATGTGCTTTTCTCCTAGGGTTTCACACTAGCAATTTCATAATCTTGTAAATGAACAAGTAAATACACCATAACCATTCAAAAGAAAGACGGATTGCAGATTTCTACTTCACCAAGAATAATCTAGTCACAAACCCTAGTTGAAGAAATTCCACCATGAAAATGCAAAACACACAAAGAAAAGTTCCCTCCAAGAGTTGTGCACCACTTAGTTCAGCCAATAAGCCTTAAAAGAGGTTGAATTTCAGAACTCACACTTGTGTGAGTGAAAGATGATGAAAAAATACAAGGGAGTTTTCCCTTATTTATACAATTCAAATGACCTTTAATTACAATTTAGGTTAAAAAGACCAACATGGCCAGTTTACATCAAAAATCCAGTTTTTACATAAAATTAACAAATTAAACCCTAAAATGTGCAGAAGAGGTGACGTCATGCCCTCCTAGGGTGATGTTTGGCCTCATAGGTGGGACGTTGGCCTCCATGAGAAAAACGTTAGGCCCTCCAAGGCCTTCGGATGTAACCTTTAGGCCATCATATTGAGATCAGCAGAGATGTAACCTTTAATGAAAATGCAGCACTCAAAAGATCAAGGAAATGCAAGCTTGAAGAAGTATATCAAGAAGAACCTGTAGCTCCCAGAGTCGCAGAACCCGTGAAGGAAGTTACAGTTACCCCTGATGATGAGATTCCAAAAGATCATGATATGATAGAATCTCAAGAACCTCCCCATATGACGATCTCTCACAAGAGAACTCCAGCTTGGGCAAGGGAACTTATTCAAGATGTAGAGAAGTATGGTGCCCCAGAAGGAACCATGAGACAAAGCAAGAAACCTAAGCCATTCTCCAGCTATATGGCCTTGATGTGTGATCTCGTAGAAAAGGAACCTACTTGCTTTAAAGAAGTCGTCCAGAAGAAAGAATGGATGGACGCCATGACAAAAGAATATCAGTCCATTATAAAGAATGATGTATGGGAAGTAGTTCCCAGACCAAAGAACAAAGTTGCGGTATCTTCCAAGTGGATATACAAAATAAAACATGCAATAGACGGAAGTATTGAAAAACATAAGGCAAGATTTGTGGCTCATGGATTTTCTCAAAAGGAAGGTATTGACTATGAAGAAGCATTTACTCCTGTAGCTAGATACACTTCTATCAGAACCATCATAGCTCTTGCAACCAAAATGAAGTGGAAGTTACACCAGATGGATGTGAAAACATATTTCTTAAATGTTGTTATTGAAGAAGAAGTGTAAATAGAACAACCACAAGGGTTTGAAGTTGAAGATAGAAAGACTCATGTTTGCAGGTTGAAGAAAGCTCTATATGGGTTGAAGCAAGCTCCTAGAGCTTGGTATGGCAGAATTGATAGTTTCCTAACGAGCTTGGGCTTTACCAAGAGTAAAATTGATCCTAACCTATACTTCAAGGTTATGAATGATGAGCCAGTTATATTGCTACTATATGTGCATGATTTATTCTTGACAGGAGAAGAAAAGCTCATCACATTGCAAGAAGAAGCTCATTGCAGAGTTTGAAATGAAAGACCTAGACCCGATGCATTATTTCTTAGGTCTTGAAATTCGGTAGAGCCCAAAGAAGATCTTCTTTAACCGAGGGAAGTATGCAGTTGAAATACTGAAGAGATTTGACATGTTGGAATGTAAAGCCATGAACACACCCATGGAAACGAATTTGAAGCTCCTAGTTGGTACTTCGTCAGAGTTGGTTGATGCTACTCTATACAGATAGATTATTGGATCGTTGATGTATCTGACGAATACCGGGCTAGATATATGCTTTGTTGTGAACACCTTGAATCAGTATCTGGTGAAACCCGGACGTGTTCACCTTGTAGCTGCAAAGCATGTGATGAGATACCTTAAGGGTACGTTGGATTATGGTCTCTGTTATACTAGAGATCATGCCTTCAGACTGTATGGTTATACTGATTCAAATTGGGCTAGAAGTGCTTCAGACAGAAAGAGCACTTCAGGATGTTGTTTCAGTTTAGAGTCATCCATGACTTCATGGCAAAGCAGGAAGCAATCCAACATTGCTCTCAGCACGGCAAAAGCGGAGTACATCGCAGCATGTTCTGCCAGTTGTGAAGCCATATGGCTTCGGAAGTTGTTGACAGGTCTGTTCGATCTGGAGATGGAAGCCACCGTGATTCTATGTGATAACCAGAGTTGTATAAAAATGATGGAGAACCCAGTGTTCCATGATAAGTCGAAACACATAGAGATCCAGTATCACTACATTCGTGATATGGTGCAGAGGGGAGCTATAAAACTCCAATATGTTGGCACAGATGAGCAGGTTGCAGATGTGTTGACCAAGCCTCTATCTCGTGTGAAGTTTGAGTACTTCCGAGACAAGCTTGGGGTTGTCCGAAAGGACCTCCCTTGAAAGGCGGAGTGATGATGTGATACTATGGTATCTTGACCAATAGCGGGTAGCTCCATTAGGATTTTATATCCTAGGGGATTCATCATCCCTGGGTAGATGCCAAAGGTCCGGTAAGGACAGTCTGCCAGAGTACCTGTGCATGTATATGCCAGTTGTGGTCAGTAGTGGTAGCTCTATTAGGATTTTATATCCTAGGGAATCTTATGATTCTTGGACAAATCCTAAAGGTCCGGTAAGGACGGTCTATCAAAGTACCACGTGGTAGCTTGTTAGGATTTTATATCCTAGGGAATCTTATGATTCCTGGGCAGATCCCAAAGGTCTGGTAAGGACGGTCTATCAGAGTACCACAAATGTTGTTGATACACCTAACTCATTATGTTGCCACATACTGTGGATGATGTTGTTCTAGCCTTGTGTTGTTGATGATGATGCTCCAGCCTCGTGTTGTTGATGATGTTGTTCTAGCTTCATGCTATTGATGTTGATATTTCAGCTTTATGTTGATGATGATGATGATGTTACTCCAGCTCCATGCTGTAAACGATGATGATATTGATGATGAGAAAAACTTTTGATGATTTGTAGATGTGTCAATCAGTGTTCCAGATGTTGATGATAATGCTTCCCTCTCCTTCTCTTGATGATGTTGTACCAGGTCATGTCAGTAGAATACCCTTCTCATTAAGGAGGAGTGTTGAAATATTGTAACTTCGAAGAATATTTTAATTATATTTGATTTATTATTTTATAGATCAAATCCCCTTTTGCAGATTGATCAAGTCGGGTCTTGTATAAGATCAAATCCCCTTTTGTGGATTGGTCAAACTGCATTTGTATAGTGGTATTTGTAATGTCAGCCCCTAGTAATTATAAAGTGGTTTTAACCACTTCTAGAAGTCAGCCCCACCAAGTGAAGAGACAATGCCCTAGCACCTCCTCAACTTGTATTTATATGTGAGGATGGTGCCTCATTTGAACACACTCATTCTCACTCATCTAGTGTGCATATCTTGAAGGCAGTTGCAGTTGCAGTTGCAGGAGGAAGGAGAAGAGAGGCGCATGTTTAGTCTTGGTTTATCTTTGGTGTTTTGGTCTTATTCTTGGCATTGTATTGGCAATCTATTATTGAGGAAGTTTTTGTTGGGTTTTCTCCCCCATGAGGGTTTCCCACGATAAAATGTTGTGTACCTTGTGATTGTGTTTCTCTCAGTGATCCTCTTTATGTTGTTGTTTTGGAAATGCATTGAATGCTCATGTAATTTGGAAATAACCTAAAAACAACAGTAAAAACTTAACACTTCAAGCTTCTCATCAAACTTGGTAATGGGTGTCATCTTATGCTTGAACAATACAATAAGAGAAATAAAGATTTTTCAAAGAAAGGTTTTGTACTTACCAGAGAGTGTTATGCCAAGGTGATCAGTTCCATCTTCAATTCTACAGCTACCAAAAATTAGGGTTTATGAGGAAACCCTAATTTTTCAAAATGTGAATTTTGGAATTCTGCTCCAAGGGAAAGGTGTGCCCTTGTTACGCGAACTTCTTGGTAGCCTTACTTTGACCATCGTCCTTCAGAAATGGGTGAAATCACCTTATAGTGTTTTGTGCAGTTGCAACAGCTGGAGTAGTTGCAACAGCTATAGCAGTTGCAGCACCAGTTGTAGTTTTCAAAACTTCGTCAAACTGAGAATCTAAACCCAAGGAAAGATGCACTAGGGTTAGGAGAGTCTTCCTATGGTCTTAGTTTCCCCATCAAGCTCTTCTAAACTATGCAAATTGATTCTTTCAGGCCCACTCTGATACCATGTTAAAATTCTTCTTAATCAATTAAGTGTGTTCTGTATTCTTTAACAATAGTCTATTAAAACAATAATTGCATGCATAAGGATCACTGAAAGAAAGACATCCACAGTATACACAAGATTTATCCTCGGAAACCCTTGTGGGGGAGAAAACTCGGCAAAGCTTCTTCAACATAGATTCTTCAACAAGTACAATGTCTCTCTCAACAGAGATCTCACCAAACAGAAGATAAACCAGAAAACCCTAACCAGAATAGAGTAGCGTACCACTAGACCAAGATAGTCCTCCACCATATTACCAAAACCCTTCACCAGAAAACTCTTCCTTTGTAGCTGCGCCACCCTTCCTCTGTAGTTCCATCACTCTCTTAGACTTGCGCACTTTTCTATGTGAGAGAGCTTGTTGTGTGTGTTCTTCGAGGTGCCAAGCCTCTTATAAATACAAGTTGTGCCCCCCCAGAAATTAGGTCAGGGCCAACCTGTCCACTTTATCTTTCTAATTTACAATTGACTTGTCAAGGCACAATAGGGCCGACTTTTACAAAGGCACAATAGGGCCTACTTAACAAATATAATATAATATTATTCTTTAGGGTTTTGTCTTGGTCAAATACAATATGAATATAATAATAATATCTTCCGAAGCTACTCAAACTTCAACACATCCTTAGCAATGGTGTCTTTGGGACCAACCATGCAATTAGAGATTGAACGAATCTGACATCTCTCGAGTGGTGGAACATGCATGGCAGTGCTACCCCACAGCTACAACGTTTGGCAACACGGGTGCTTTCACAGGTGGTGAACACTTCTTCTGCAAAGAAGTGTTGGAGCATCTACAGTTTCATCCACGGTGTCAAAATAAATAGGTTGAATATAAATCGATCAGAGAGCTTGGTTTATGTGCATTACAACTTGCAATTGTTGTCCCATTACTATGAAGCAAATATGGATAAAAACTTGAAACCTTGGGACAACAATCTAGAGGAGGATAATTTGGAGGATGGAGTATTGGTTTTGGAGCAATTGGAGAATGCTCTTATGGATGATGATAATCGTGTTGAGATGCCACCCCCATCCACTGCCACGGTCCCCTTGTCTAGGATTCTAGCTACAGCAGTAAGGGTTTCATCTTCAATTCTACTTCCATCTGCGTCTACACAGTTTCGTCCTACTTTGGCTTCACTACCACCCACGTGCAGGCTCACACAACAGTCATGGTGATGTAAAGAGGAAGGAATATTAGATAGAATCATAGATATTAGAATAATTGTTTCTCCTTTTTCACTGCTTTATATGCCATAGATGATAGATTCATAGTCTTTAGCAACTAGCTCAGTTTAATGTTTGGACCTTTTGGTCTTCATACTTCAATGTGCAGATGGTCTATTTTGCAAAAATAACTATTTGGTCATGTTGACAGTTGTTGGATAACCTATTTGATTCCATAAGTTATGGTCTGTTTTTTATTATCTGGCTTAAAAATTTGTATGTTTGTTTGTAATTGTTAGAATCTAGATGGTTGATGCTCGAATGATTAATTATTAATGTACTATGGATGTCATTTCTATCTTCATAATAATGTAGTATTCATCTACAAGTAGCACAAATATGAATGTTTTCATATACTCTGCAACGAATTTGGCATTTTGCATGTTTTTTAATATAAATGGAATATAATATATATATATATATATATACACATATAATGCTCCTGAGACGCTTTGCTCCCAAGGTTTTTTGGAAAACGATGCTCCCTATGCTCACACTCCCGTTTTCGCTCCCACTCTACTACACGTTTTGGCAACCTTGAGTGAGAAGCCAGATTTGTGTCCAGAGGATTCTCCCAGCAAGTGGGAGAAGACTATGACGAGACACTTGTTAGAAAGTAATGGATGTGCTCGTTTAACCATAGACAATATAACAATATTGTCACCCAACCATAGGCCGAAGCCACCCCCGAGCACCTTAACCTTGACAGAGAATCATTCTAAAAGCAAACCCTAGGCTAGATAGCCAAACAAAGGTGGCGCAACTTTCTCCAAGGATAGCGCAATAAGAAAGGGTAACAAGAGCTGATCAGAGAGTCCAAACCATAACCAAGAGAGAGTCCAAGCCAAAACCGAAATCTGCTAGTTGCAGCAGCTGCAACAACAGCTTTCCTCCAAACTTGCGCACAAACTGGCCAACTGCAGTGCGCACAAATGTTGCTTCTACAGTTATGAGAATATTGGCCAAAATGAAGACTGCCCTCCTGTATATATACTAATTCTAGAAACACATCCACCACAGTAGTATACATCTACTATCCAGAGACATACAGTCTCCATAATAATCATATCATCTGATGTCAACCTGCACAGAAAACATTGTGATGATATAAACTAAATCATCTGGGCCATTCTTCCACTCACATCTGTGAGATCTGGAAGAGCATCTGCCCTCAGAAGGTAAAACATCAATGATGAGCTATCTGGACTATTCTTCTCAAGCAAGGAAGAATAACTGTCCTGATCTCTGAGCCTGGACCATTCACCTATCTGGGTCATTCCTCTGGCACTAAACAAACTGCAACCTGGAGAGAATGAGTATGCCCTAGGCAATGCATGTCCTTGATTGTTGAACCTGGAACATTCACCTATCTGGGCCATTCCTCCGGCACTAAACAAAGTGCAACCTGGAGAGAATGAATCTGCCCTAGGGAATGACTGTCTGAACCATTTCCTGAGGAAATGATTGTCTTGCACCAACCTCCAAAACGGACCATTCTTCGAAACTGCTCACAACTGTGAGCTTCGAAAGAACGATTGTCCGGCGAGGCGAACCAGTCTTCTTGACCACAACTGAGAGTGACCGTCAAGAAGAGAGACTATCCTAGACCATTCCCCCACACTGGCCACAAGGGGAATCGTTGTCTATGGTACATCAGCAATCCATCGAACCATTTTCATTACGAAAATGACTGTTCGATTTGGACCATTTTCCGAACTGGAAAATGCATGTCCGTCAGAAATCTCAAACCACTTTCCGAACTGGAAAGGAACTGCTCATCCTGGACCATTTTTGAACTTGAAAAATGATTGTCCATAAATCAATAACACATCAGTGCTCCCTCCCAACTTGGGAGTCATCTCTTCCTGTTTCAATAAGGAAGTCGTCTCCACGAGCTCCACCTTGAGTACGCAAACTCTTTCATCTTGGATAAAGGCTTTACCAAAATGTCTACTTATCTGCTCATCTGTGGAGATATATATTGGAGAACCACTTTCTCTTTTCTGGATTTCATCACGAAGAATGTAATGCTTGATCTCAATGTACTTCGGTCTTTCTGGAACACTGGTTTTTCTGAAGGCTTCATATAGCTCTGATCATTATAGTATATCATAGTTGGATTCAGCTCTTTTGTTTCCTGCTAGCTCATAACATCGTGGCAAGGCTCAAACTGGAACATATCCATGTGGCAGTTCTTCTGTCATCATCAGAGTTTGTCATGGATTAGCAATCCATCGTTCTGGACTTCTGAGTAACCATTCTAATTTTTATCATAGAAGGTTTTCACCATGCTTCTGCTATGCATGAGAGGCTTTGCACCAAGTTGTTTGAATCCATACAAAATCTTCTTCCATCTGCATACAAGGGTCTCTTTCTGGTATACCTCAAGCCTTGAGGTTGCTCTACATATGCTCTTTGTTCAATTATCCGATGTAAACTCCAACCCATGGATAATGCAAACGATATAATGACTCATGTAGAGGTATGTCTAGCTTACTGGAACAAGCAATCATCATAGTCTTCTCCCTCCATCTGGGAGAACCTCTAGTTCTGGATCTCGCAATGCTTACATTCATAAGTCTTCCATACA
>JZKD02S1673144.1:454363-467040 GCA_000966675.3 Picea glauca | reverse complement strand
AGGAGAAAATCCTCCATTTATACAATATCATGACCTAATTTTACTTTTTAGGTCATGTAAAAGGCCGACAAGGCCAAAATACCAAAATCATATTGTTTTACATTAAATTGTTAAACTAAATCCTAAATCAAGCTAAAAAAAGAGTAAAAGCCCCTCCAAGAGAGACGTTAGCCCCTTGTAGTGCAGATGGGGCGTCCTGGAGCAAAATGTTAGCCCTCAGTGGGCTTCTCCAACCTGCCACACGTGCCATTACTGCCTAATCTGCCTCCAAAAGTGTCCATCATGTTGGGTGACGTCATCGTCAAGGTGGTGACATCCTAGGCCTCCCAAGGCCAACGTTCCACTGAGAAAGGGTCATCCCCCCTAGGTCAAGCTCTATCGGGGTGCCTCTAGTGGAACGTCCTCTTCTCCTCTGGTGCCAAGCTCCAAATCCATCTCTATCCTGTATCTCCCCCTAATGGGGTCTCAGCATCCACCTGATGGGCTCTTCAACCCCATGGAGGTCCGAACTGATCATCTCCCCATGTGTATCGGTCCAAGATGGTACCTGTCCGTCGGGCATGGTACTGCACATCAAAAGCTACGCCCTCCATGGGCTCATCAGTCACAGAGATCATAGCAATGTCAATCACATTTCATCATCAATATTAATAAACATATGCATAAAACCCCTAATAGATCAATCAATAGCTCAAAGACATTACACAAATCCGCAATACAAGTCCTGGAAAAGGGCAAGGCATCCTATTGGGCTAGTGTCCACTGAATAAGGGAAGTTTCCCGGAAGAGACCTCTTCCAAGCCATGTAAGTGAATGAAGTGGTCAAGGGATGTCCAAGTAGGTGGGTGCAACGAAGGTCAAGGATGCAAGATGTTACCTGTGGGTGCCTTTGTAGAAGGCGAGTTGTACCTGTCATGGATGCAGTTCTTTCCAAGCCCATTCATGCCTTTTATTCATTCTGTTATTTCATTTTTTATTGTTTTTTTCTTTCTTTTTGCTCAAGAGATAATCAGGGGACAATGTCCTAGCGTGGTGACCAGTGGTGATAGTGTTACCCACAAGTACTTTCACAGAAATGAGAAGGTTGGCTCGTGATGAGACCCCCTTTCCCTTGGCCATGCAACCAAAAGTCACTGCCCTGGCGTGGTAACCAGCTGATGGCAATGTCAAACTGCTAGGTACCCATGGACCTAATAGGTTGGCTTGTGATGAGACCCCTTATCCTCTGGTTAGGTCTTGTTTTATTATTTTTTTAGGGTCCCTCTTGTTTCTTGTTGAAAAGCCTTTTATTGCTTTCTCGGGGATCCTTGGGCGAAGCATATCGAGGTTTTATTCTTAGGCTTTTATCTTTTACCAGCTTGCTTTTACCTTCTGGGCCTTTAGCCCCTTCTTCCCACTAGATAAGGTGCAATCCTAAGAAAGGTCAACCCAGTGCCCGGACAAGTGGAATGGCACAGGTGAGCAGGAAACAACATGGAAAAGTGAAGTTGTGAAGGGAACGGACGATGGCTTCTCGGAGACAAACCCAATGGCTAACCAAAACCAATAGACACAGGCTTACTAAGACATCCTGTCAATCCCCAAAACATGGTCAAGTGGGTAAGTGTAAGATCCAAGCAGTTGTTAGAAATAAAAGGAATCAGATTCATACATTCAATGGTTTTGATGATGAAAGTGACACATACCATGATACCTGAACTAATTACCTCATGAAGCAAGAACCTTCTCTGACACAAGACCAAACCGATGGTGGTGGAGGTTGTTGCTGTTGCTGACAGGATAAAGATGTTGGAAGAGAGAAAAGGTGGCCCCTCCAGGGCCATGCTGAAGTCAATCCTACTCTCGGTACTGCATGTCTAGGACCTGTGGGCCTCGAGACATGATCTCCTAGTTATCCCTGAAAGTGGGGGATAACAGGTATAAAAGGAGGAATTTGACCTAATTCCTCATTATGCATTGTTATGATTTGATGTTGAGAGTTCCCATAGGAGGAAGAGAGTCAACTTTACTGTTTTGTGGATTCATGGAGGAAACCACCACCATTGATCGGTTTCGGTGTTGAGAGACACACCCTAGCCCATCGGAGATACCATCCAGGTATTTCACCGTGTTATTCAGGAGTATCCAGCTGCAGTTTGTGCAGCTCAGCCAGTGAGGGCGCAAGTCAGATTGAGGGTTTGTGGAGTTGCGTGAGGTCCGAGCTCAAATTGCATTTTCCTTCCGACCCAATTGAGATCCAGCCAGGGCACTTAGATTGAGCCACTTTCCATCAGATTCTGACGGTGGAATCTTGCAGGGCGCATCATCCAGCCATTTAGGGCATAGCTCTTTGAGCAAGACATTTAAGGTTGCAGAGGGAGCATCAGAGCAGATCTGGGGAAACCCTCCCGACCTAGTTCCGCATTTGGCGAGACGATCGTTTTGAGTCCTGTAGCAGCTGATTTTGTTGGTGGAATCATTTGGGGCGCATCTAGTGTCCCAGGAGGTGTGCAAACCCCCCAGGGGTCGAGATCCAGTGCCTCAGAGACCAGATCTGACATCCAGCACTCATCCATTTCAGTCTAGAGGCCAGAGCGCATCTATTGGGACAGTTTCCAGCTCATTCTGAACGGGTCTAACCTTCCGGACGAGTTTTCCAACTTATAGTGGTTACCGTATTTCTCCGGAACCGCCTATTTTGTCGATCTATCCGTGCATGCATTAGATCTGCCTTCATCTTCTGATCACGGGTATTTTTATACTATTTGCTTGTATTCCAATGACAATCCATGAGATCTAACTGACGACTATACTCTATATTTCCAGTATGTTATTGTATTTCCATGCTTGAGTCGCATAATACATATTATTGGGCAGTTGATGTTCTTTATTTCCGCATCCATCCTCTATATACTGTTTAAACCATAAATATACAACATGCACATGAAATAACCATAAACATCTCAAACACACAACTGAAATGCATCCAGAAACCCCCAGAGTATCAGATCTGAAGATAAAACGCATCCAGAAACCCCCAGTGTATCAGATCTGCGAGACAGAACAATAGATCAGTAGCAAATATCTTGATCAGTGGGATCAGGGATATTTCAGACACCTAGATAGGATTAAAATAAATCACACTTAATCACTTAATTTAATCCTAGGTCTACAACATTGGCATTTCAATTTCACACTTGCAAGCACACGGACCTCATTATCTTTTTTATCTCATGCAAGTCAATTTATTTGTTGTAGAATAATATCTAAGTGGTTATATCTTTGTCATCTGGAGCACTTTACTTTTAAAGATTTCATCTATCTTGTATTCCTATATTTGTGGTGTGATCCTTCAAGAAGTGCGCATCCACCTGGAGGCATTCTCTTGACTGGGTCTTGAGTGCTTTGCATCTTTATGCCATTGATAAGCAGTCCAATAGAATTCTATCTATTGTGAGCATGCCCGGCTTGATGTGTTGATGGTCTTTTCATCCTGGATATCTTCTTTTCCTGCACATTTCAAGCACTTGTTAGTGTATTGTATATCTTGTATCTAGTCTAGTGTAGCTTTGTATATCTGATATATTCTTTTGTATCTAGTTTATCTATATTGTTGTAATATTTGTAAACTTGTAACTCTATTGTAATTAATCTTCCCTTAATCTAGTTGACCCCATTGCCCAATCTTAGGCACTAGTCTTAGTTGTCCTAGGAAAAGGCCTGATTGTCATACATAATTGTTGCATCTTGCATTTGTTGCTTAACATCATAGACTAGATTCCCCCTAACCTTTTAACTTATTAAAACTAACTCCTAGAACATTTAAACGTTAATCTCATCTAGTAACTAGGGTCTACCCCCCTTGGCTTCCCTAGGAATAAGCCTAGATGGAAGAGGTTCAAGTCAAAGGGACAGCATGGACTTTGAACCTAGGCATTGTGCTTCCGAGGGCACACTAAGTGAGCAGGACTTAGCTCACATTTGCAAGTGTGTATAAGGACGACAACAAGTCCCATATCAAGACATGAACTTCAATCCCCTAGGGAGCATAACCCTGAAATATATCAACACCGTGAAACTCCTGCACATGACACATAGCCTCATCCCGGAATGAGTCCACCCTCCAAGATACTACCAAGATCAACACGGCCTTCATCAACTACACATGCTGATGCCGAAATGAGGTACTGCAAGACCTTCGTGAGACACCCTCAAGTGATGTGCTCTCCTCAACACTAAAGCTAAATGGAAAGTCAAAACAACTTTCCCATGCAAAGGTCCACTCGCCCCTGTTAGTCAGTGAAATGCTCAACCCTGCAATCCCAAGATCCCATGCTAGTCTCTGTCGAAGATCGCCATGTTGGAACTGCACTATGTTGACCATGCCTGACTGCTCCCTGTATATATATTGGATCCTCCACTCCTGGATCCTCAAGCTGAAGTACCTGTGGCAATTGGACCTGTTGTCCAGAAGCTGCATCTATAAAAAAATCTATGTGGAAGTAGTACCTTCCCAACCATCTCCATGCTCGATCATGATGATCAAAAGTGAAAAGTTGCCTCACTCCATAGGACAAGTCCCTGCAGGCCCACTCCAACCCAACCCATGGTGGAGTATGTGGCTCTCTGGCGAACTTGAGTCATCATGTAGTGAAACATCCTGCTACTCAAGTGAACTCCTGGATCCCATGACAAACTTGGAAGTTTATCACTTCCAATCTCCTCTAACTGCTCCTGTGTGGAACTGATCACTATCAGAAGCCCTCTGTGCTCCTCTGCTATCACCTGGCCTATGATGCTCACCATCACGCACCAAGTCTCAACTGGCTACCTATGACGATCCACCTCTATCTGGCTGGATGCCGTAAAAACACTCATGTCAGGTGGCCTCGGCCTAGCCACTCCCCATGTCCTCTGCCACTGTCTATCTCTCCTCATGTTGTTGTCTATAATAAAAGCATCAGGAAAGGCTAACAGAGACATCGACAGCTGACTGTAGGACTTGAAGATATCACATGCTTTGGTCAATCCCAAGGATTCGACCAGAATCTCGTCCATCGGTATCCATGATGAATACTTGCCTGTAGTCATCACCGAATCCCAACCATACAGTACCACCGGAGGTAACTCCTCCAACGGCTGGTCAACCAACCTCCATCTCTCATCTCCCCTGCAACTGTTGAAACGATGAAGGTGAGCTCTCATAACTATGTGTTGTTGCAAAGGAGTGACATCTGCATGCTCCCCTAAGTGTGTCTCCTCCCTACAAGGCAATACACCCCTTTGAATCCCACCATACATCTCAGCATGTCTCTGTGAGCTATCACTCACCAATGTATGCTCTGGCATACTCATGTCGTCTCACGTACACTCATGTTGCATCGTAGATCCTGGGTGTACTAATGGATCCTCCATCAACTAGTGCTCCTGTGCTAGATGACCAACATCCTCTGGCAATGTGACTGAAGGACATATCTGACTGTCCACTAGGATAGATGAAGTGGATCTCTAACGAATCTCCTCAAGAAGCTCCTCTGTTCTGGACTCTGATTCTTGAAGGGTTGTCTGTGTGCCTCTCAAGAATCCTCGAGTGCTCTCCAACTCCTGAGTGAGTCGGTCCACCTCCAACTCCTTCTCCCTCAAGGCCATGTGATACATCTCGCCAATCCTCAGTAGGTAGTCCCTGTCTGTCAACAACTGTTGGTAGTCAGTCCTCATCATAGACACTCTCTCCCTGAGAGTAGGAAAATCATCCATGGCAAATCCCCCATCTGAACTACCATGTGCCACTAATGCTCTCCAGCAGTAATCTACCATCAATGTATGCATGTCATCACTGTGCCTAGTGGTTGCCATGATCATATCCTCACTGACTCTCAATTGTCTTGTTAAGTAGTGTGACTCCTGATCATAGTCATGTTGAGGTGCCACCTCATATCCCTCACTGCTAGTGTCAACCCTGCTAGTGTCAACTCTGGAATCCCCAAAAACACTCTCTGCAAAAGATAAAGTGTTGAACTGCCCACTGTCTACTGTGTTGTTGGGTCCTCCTGTATGCCACTGCACCCCATCACTAGATGCTATCTCCCTTTGAATCACACTGTATCCTGTATGAGCAGTCGTGTCCTCCTATGCACTCACCCTGCTACTATCATTTGCGCCTAGATCCCATATAGTGTGTCCAGATGTGTGCTATGGTCATCCTGACCAATAAAGGGTGCATCCTCATCATGGTAGGATGATCCTGGAAGCAAGTGTCCCATCCAACTGTCAGTCTCTCTCACCTACTCAACTAATGGAATCTTCAAAAGAGGTGACTCAATCTCCACATGTTGGTAGGTGTGCACAAGGTCCACTGTCTCCAAGTAATGTCTCTCCTCCTGGGTATGTGGGTCCACATGTCCATGGTGTGCATCCCTCACACAAGGCTCCTCTATCATATCTGACATGCCGCTAATATCCTCATGTGACATGGCTATCATAGGTGTCTGGAAAGATGACAGATGTGTCATGGTCACCATAGGGAGCTCGCCATCTCTAGGCGCTAACACGTGTGAATCCTCACTAGTATCACTACTCTGCTGAGGTGTAAGGTCATCACTAGTATGTGACATGTTTGCTGAAACACCGGTGCTATCATCCTGTCCATCCAATTGTCCCTCCAATGCGCAAGGGTCACTATCCTCCTCAAGCATGCAAGAATCGCTAGCCTCTGTGCAAGAATCACTATCATCATCAGACTGCTCTAAATAAGCATCTATCGCTCCATCCTCACACACCTCATCATCACTGTCATAGCGCACCTCAATAATATGCTTCTTACCCTTACCGCTACACCTATGATCTAGTTCCCAAGGCACCTTGCAACTGTAGCAAAGTTGTGTGCTCCTAATGGGCGTGGGGTTTCTCTGTTCTTCCCTCCATCTAGCTGTGCTAGCTCTGTATTCCTCTAACTAATTGACCCAAAATGTAATCTCATCTATGCTCCACCTAGGATTTTTCATGGATAAATACCGTTGGAATGTTACTTTAGCCCTAAATCTCTCACTAAGGTCGTAGTAATATTCCCATCTACAACGTACAGTCTCTCTAGCAAAATCCTTAATATCCATCTCTTCTTATGGAAGACCCCTCTATGGCTCTGCATGCATGCGCTAATTCCCACTGGCTAGCAGGAATCTAAGCTCTGATACCACTGTAATGTTCCCAAGCCAATATGCCAAGAACATCACGGTTTGGATGATTTTTAAACTTTGACTGGTTGTGGCATTTCGTCAAACACTTTGCTTAATGTTGTCTCTTAGGTTGTGCTTAGGGTTACACTGATGGTTTATGTGTGTTTGCAGCAACAGACAAGAAGATAAAGCAATGTAACATACCACAACAATATGGAAGATCCACAATATGATAGACAATCCAAAATGATTCAGAACTAATCGTTATTCATAATAATAAGAACCGGATACAAGGATGAGGCAAAGCTGGAATGATCAACAGATGGATCCAATCAATACACTAAGAGCTACTACAAAATTCTCCAATAGAAGACTACAAGCCTCCAAAGGCCGAATACTCAGTGAAGACCAATGCAAAAATAGACTTGAGCTGTATAAAGTGCCAAACCCCCAAGCTGGAAGATGCCAAGCCCTGTTGGAAAACTGAATAGCCTCAACAATTCGACCCTACTGCCAAAGATGTCCGATCACTCTGGCAAACATGCCAAACAGTAGATCAGGCAAATGCAAGAACAACCCAGGTGCTCAAATCTCCAAGATCCCTCTCAAACTCATGGATCTGACTCTCCTCCAAGGAATGGTGCGCCCCCCCTGGATGCCTGAAACCCTAGATAATTCGGCCACCCTCCTAGAGATCTCCAAAAACTCCACAAAACCGCTAGAATGATAGATTGGGACACGGCAATGAAAACCCAAGTGCTCAAATAGGCAAAAGACCTGCTAGACCCTTGGATCTAGCCACCCTCCAAAGAATAATGCGCCCTCCTCTTGGGGAAATCATCCCACTCTCAATACAGATCAATCCTCCATCCAAATACCTCCGGAAGCAACCAAGAATGGCGCTATGGCACCTGCAAGGAAAACCCAATACTTGGAATTCTCAGAATCTCTTCTCCTCAACCAAAACGAATGCTCCTAGCTCCACAAGTGCGCCCCCTTTGCTGGAATCTTCCACTGGTGCGCCCTCTCTCTTCCTGTGCCTATGGCTGGTGTAGAACCCTCCTGCACTGATGTAGATCTGAACTAGAATGGTGTGGGGGAGTATGGCATCCCCGAGACCAAGCTTGGGACAAGCTAGGTGGAATCTTTCACCACCGAATTGTCCTCTAGGGTTGTTAAGTCAAAACCCTCAAAACCCCCAAGGTATGGGCTCTCTAGCTAGAAGTCAGATACCAAAATTATAATCATACATGAATGAGAGAATAGAGGCCCTTGCCTCTCCTTTATACTTCCTGCTCACCTTGTCCCTCCAAAGTGACTTTCATTTTATTAATATTTAATTAATTAATTAATTAAATCACTTTAATTAATTAATTAACCTTTTTACCTCTGAAAAACACCTTATTTCTCCTTGTGGCTTCCCTGACCACTGAAATTCACTTCTCACCATCCTATTCTGTAGTGTTGCTCCTCCCGATTCCAATGAACTATTACACTGAGAAGTTCCTCCAAGTATTGTGCCCAAAATGACCTCTTCAGTGAATTTAATTGACCTATAGCTCAAAATACTCAAAATCATGGAAATCGTCGGAATACAACGGAACCAAAGCCAATCTGTGCGAAATGGATCATAATGATGAAATAGGATGAGCGATGCAAGACGGACCCCAACATACCTCTCAATAATCTTTATACTCGCTATAACCTCCATCTGGCCACTCTGGTCATCATAACCCTCTGTAATGTAATCATGTCCCAAAGTGGGGACATTACATTTGTGGTGTTCATACTTGCTAGGAGGATAGCGCACACCTAGTGGGCAAGTCTTATACTTGGCAGATTGTTGTTTGGTTTGTTTTGTTGAAGAGGTAGCACACAAAAGAAGATTTGTGTACAAGGGTTTCTTCTACAAAGCAATAAAGAGCAAGGGTGTAAGGCTAGAGTGGGATTGAGCAACAAGTGAGGAGGGCGCACCATGCTTGGGCGCATTCACCTTCTTGAACATTTATAGCAGCTTGAGAGGGGATACCATTGTAACAGGTTCATTTGTTTTATTGTACTTGTTGTATCTCACACTTCTTACATCACTTTTATAGACTTACATTCCAAACTGCTTTTCAACAGGGGCGGTTTTATCCAAGGTCATGTTGACCAAAAACACTTGTGTCCTATTTTCATGCATGCTAGAGTTTAGAACAGCATTATCATAGTTGTTAAGATCTAGAGGTGTGTTATATATTTTGAGGTATGCATGTGTTAACCTATGGGTAATTAAAACTACATGCAAGGGCACCTTAAAAGCATATGTAACCATAACAAAACAGCAGAAAAGTTCATCAACTGTTTGCTGTTATAAAACAGCAGTGAAGAACAGTTAGACAGTTGAAACTTAGAGCTAATCTCAGGTCAAAGACAGACCTAGTTGGCAGCCTGTTAGGACCTCAGATTCTCTTCATGGTATCAGAGCCTTGGTGGCTAAGTCTTGCTGATTTTGGACAGCATCTTGTGGACAGTTCTTGACAGCTAGTGGGCAGATTTCTTGACAGCTTGTTGACAGTGATTTGTAGCAGCTTGTTGGCAGTGATTTGTAGGACAGTTGTACGACTGTTGTTGGACCTAGTTTCAGCCTCTTTTCACACCTATTTGGATAGGAGTGAGGCTGAGTTGGACAGCCTCTTTTCACACCTATTTGGATAGGAGTGAGGCTGAGTTGGACAGCCTCTTTTCACACCTATATTGCTAGGAGTGAGGCTGACTTTGCACAACCTCTTTTCACACCTGTTTTGTCAAGAGAGAGGTTGTAGTTTGACTGCTTCTTTTCACACCTGTGTTGACAGGAGTGAAGCAGTGCTCTTTTGCAGTTGTAGCATCAGTGTGAGTTCAGTGGGAAGATATGGCAGTATCCCAGATGTGGGCAAAGGATAGGCTAGCCGGAGCTAGCAACCAGTCCCCTTGGAAGACCAGGATCATTTTCGTCTTGGAGGATCTTAAACTATGGGATATAGTTCAAGCTCTCGTGGTTATTCCTCCTGCACCTACTCCATCACCATTGTTGGATGCAAATTTTAGGAAGAAAAACACCAAGGCAAAACGGACTATTTGTGATGCAATGAAGGATCACATTATACCCCACCTGACTAGTAAAGACTATGCATTTGAGATATGGGCATCCTTGTGCAAGCTTTACCAGAGTCCCAACCAGAACCGGAAGATGGTTCTACAGGACAAATTCAGGAGCATTCAAATGCTCAAGATTGAGTCAGTCACTTCATACCTTGGCAGATTCACTCAGATCAAAGATGAGTTAGCAGCGGTCAGAGAGATTGTGTATCCAAACTTCATGGTGAGGACAGCTTTAAACAGCTTTACCAAACCTTGGGGTTCATTTGTACGAGGCATTGTTGCCTGAGAGGTCATGCCTACTTGGGAGAGACTTTAGGATGATTTCGTACAGAAGTTGAGATGCAGCTCGGAGTCTTCAGGACAGCAGCGGATATATGAGGGTGATGGGGATCTTGCTCTTTGGACAAAGGGCAAGAAGAAGGTCGGCACAGGTGCACGACAAGGTCCCAAGAGGGGGGCCAAGCCACAGAGAGAGAGTGGCAATGGGCAGAAGAGGGATATGAGCAAAGTGAAGTGCTTTGCTTGTAAGAGGATGGGGCACTATGTTGGACAATGTCCCAACAGGAAGAAGAAGTCGGGTGGCATGGCAGCTACAACAGATCAGGCAGAGTTTCAAGCACAATTTGAGAGGGAGTGTGCCTAACTGCCTTCCTCATTTGTTGCACTTCATTTGAGACGACACTTAGCATTTGGTACATAGACAGCGGGGCTTCGAGCCACATGACTGGTGTTAGGGAGCATTTTACTGACCTCAGAGATACAAAGGTCAGGATGGAGATTGCTCTTGGTGATGACACCATAGTCAAAGTTGTTGGGCATGGCACAGTTACCTTTCAGAGAGATGGTTTGCCACCTATTTCGTTCAGGGATGTTCTCTACGTCCCTGGGTTGAAGAAGAATCTGATATAAGTTTCCATGCTCCAAGATAGGGGTCTTGAGGTGTCCTTCAGAGGGACAAAGGTCCCCATAACCCTAAGGGGTCCCGTCCCACCTTAGGGTAGGTGATTGGAGAGAGGGATGGGAAATTATACAGATTTATTTTTCATCCCCTGTGTGCTTTGGCAACGAGTAGCGACAACAGCAGTCAGTGGTGTGAGTTGTGGCATTGGAGGATGGAACACCATCATGGGGCTCTTGGAGGACTGAGAGAGGTTGTGACAGGAGTGCCACAATTCAGTTCAGAGCATCAGGATGTGTGCAGAGGGTGTGTGCTCGGTAAGTTTACCAAGGCTTCTTTTCCCAGCAGTGACAGTAGGTCAGCTAGGGTACTGGATTTAGTACACACTGATGTGTGTGGTCCCATGTATCGGGCATCCTTGAGTAGTTGTGAGTACTATCTCACATTCATAGATGACCACTCAAGGAAGACCTGGATCTATTTCCTGAAGGCCACGAGTGAGGTCTTCAAGAGGTTCCAAGAGTTCAAAACTCTTATGGAGAACCATACATGAAAGAGGATCAAGGTCTTGCGGTCAGACAACGGAGGTGAGTATTCCTCCAGGGAGTTTGTAGACTTTTGTACCCATGCTGGGATTAAAAGACAAATGATCATGCCTTACAACCCCCAGTAGAACGGGGTTGCCAAGAGGAAACACGGGGCGATTACAGGTGCAGCAAGATCTATGCTACATAATCAGAGTTTGCCTCTATACCCTTGGGTTGAGGCAAGTGTTGTTGCAGTTTATCTGCAGAACAGGAGTCCCCACAAGATTTTGGGGAAGAAGACTCATGAGGAGGCCTTCACTGGTAGGAGGCCCGATGTTGAGCACATCAGGATTTTTGGTTGCTTGACTTATTCTCATGTCCCCTCAGAGAGGAGGACAAAGATGGACCCCACAACCCAATAGGGGATTCTAGTTGGCTACTCAGAGGTCTCAAAGGCCTAACAGATTTACATTCCATCACAGCAAAGAGTGGTGGTGAGCAAAGATGTTAGATTTGAGGAGGGTAGAGCTATCCGGAGGTCTCTCAAGTCGAGAGTCTGTATTGAGGATGATGCAAAGGCACAGATTGATGTTTCAGAAGGAGCACAGCCTCGGGTATCTGGTACACCAGTTTCATGGGTGACAAGGTCACCTTGCACAGCTTCAAGTTCACAATCACAGGGGGTTCAGGCAGAGGGTGAAGAGGCTTCAGGATCTCAGAGTGTTGGGATCAGATCTGAGGCAGAGACAATTGGGCGAGGAGATCTTACTTCTCCCTTGGTTACTTCATAGAAGAGGAAACCGAGATGGTTTCAGCAAACCCTGAAGGAGGCCAAGGAGAATGTAGGAGAGCCCAAGAGATAGTTCAGAGAGAGAAAAACACCAGAGAGGCTTGGTTCCTACTTGGCGATGGTGATGAGCATCTCAGATGCAAAGCCACAGACATTTGCGCAGACAGTTGACCAACAGGTTTGGC
>JZKD02S1673144.1:403971-415306 GCA_000966675.3 Picea glauca | reverse complement strand
TACATCTGCTTATATTGGTGTATCTCTGTTTCTATCTTGTATATCTGTGTATCCAGCTTATGTTTCTTTGTATCTGATTTGTAAATTGTTGTAAACGCTCTATAACACTTAGACATCCTTTGTATAGTTATAACTCTGTGGTTTGGGTAGTTTAAACTTGTTTCACCTGTAAAACCTTCTCAATAAACCACCCTCAAACCTTAGTCGACCCCATTTGCCCAACAGTAGGCACTAGTCCTTAGTTGACTTAGGAAAAGGGCTGACTCTCATAGTAGACCAGATCTGCACTTTGCATTGCTGCTTGATCATCATAGGCTAGTTTTCCCCCTTTGGCCTATAACGAATTAAAACTAACTCCTAGAACATCAACTGTAAAATTTACTTAGCAACTAGGGACTACCCCCCTTGGCTTCCCTAGGAGTAAGCCTAGAAGGAAGAAGTTCCAGTCAAGGTGACAGTGTGGGCTAGAACTTAGACATTGTGTCTCCGAGGGCACACTAAGTGAGTTGGACTTAGCTCACGTCTACAAGTGTGCATTAGGACGGCAACAACACCCTTCCGAGCATTGTATGGATATGATGCTCCCACTTTGGTAAACTTGGTCTTCGGGAAGAGTAGAGCTCCCAAGGCCAAGGATTGGATCGTAGAGAGTCAGGAGATTCTCAAGTTGTTGAAAGAGAACCTGTAGATGGCACAGAACCGACAGAGGATGAGTGCGGACAGGCACAGGATAGACTGCAGCTTTGAGGTGGGGGATTTGGTTTTCTTAAGACTCCAACCTTACAAACAGTCATCTCTGAAGAAGGGTGGGGCCGAGAAGCTCAAGCCCATATTTTATGGCCCTTACAGGATCATGCGTCGAGTAGGCAAGGTTGCTTATGAGCTAGAGCTTCCAAACGGGAGCAAGATTCATAACGTGTTCCACGTATCTTGCCTCAAAAAGGCAGTGGGACAATTCATTAGCACATCAGAGGAGCTTCCCCCATTGGATGAGGAGGGACAGTTGGAGTTGGTTCCGGAGGAGGTTTTGGAGTTCCGAGAGCAGAAACTGAGGAGTAGGGTCATCAGAGAGTGTTTGATCAGATGGAGAGGGCTTCCAGTGGAGGACGCTACTTGGGAGAGTGAGCAGGTGTTGCAGCACCCTGGATTGGTCTTGCTTGAGGACAAGCAATTTCGAGAAGGGAGGACCGTAATGTCCCTTTCCAGATAGAAGCTCTAGAGAGGAGGCTTAATGGTCTAAACCGCCCCGTTAGACTATGTCAGGGCCAGAAAAGGGGTAAACGGGGTTACTAGAGGTCACTCCAGTCAAAGGTGTTATGTTCGAAAAGTGACATTGAGCTAAAAGTGGTTAAAATCGCTTTTAATCCATTATGACCTAAAAATAGAACAGACGAGCTAAATTTGGAAGTCAACAGCAAATTAGGGTTTCAACAGTGAATTACAGTTTAGAAAAGCTATAAGAGAAGGGTCAGTGACCTAATTCATCATTATGCAGATTATGACTTGTCATTGAGGAGAGAGGTGCATCTCAGGAAGGATAGTTCAATGGATTCCAAGAGGAAGACACCAATTGGCTAATTTCGGTGTTGAGAGACACACCCTAGTCACCGGGAAGATCACACATGTCTTCCATCATTCTTCAGCAACAGTTACACAGGGTCCAGCAGCAAGGGCGCATTTATCTAGGGTGAGGGCGCAACTCCTGAGGAGGTTCAGTGGATCGGCATGTCCCATCCAAGGAGAGTTCAGAGATTCCCCTCCAACCCAGCTGAGAGGAAGGCAAGGCGCATATTTCGCCTGGTTCCTCATCAGATTCCAACGAAGAAATCATTTGGGGCGCATTTTCCAGAGTTGGGAGTGCAACACTTTTGGCGGACACATTCGGGGTTCCCGAGCAATCATCAGATCAGATCCAGGGAAACCCTTCCAAGTTCCGACGCATTTCCCAGTAGGCCAAGGCGATCATTTTGAGATACATCTCAACCGATTCCGACGGTGGAATCACCAGGGTGCATTTTTCCAGTGAGAGAGGGGCGCATTCCCCCAGGGGGATCCATCTGGGGTCCAAACACACCAGCAGAGGGGTCGATCATTCATCAGGACTAAGAGCTAGAGCAGGGCGCACCATTTGGGACAGTTTCCAGGCCATTCTGAGAAGTTTAGCCACAAGGGCGAACTTTCCGGACTTTCAGCAGTTACCGTGCGAGTTGCCACAGTTCCAACTCATCCATTGACCCCGCAGTACTCATTTATTATCGGGTATTATCTTTTAGTTTGCTTATTGTATTCCAACTAAGATCCTTTTGTCATTTGATCTAGCCGAGTGATTCATTTTATTCAGCCGCATTCGGCATTTGTACTCCGCAATGATATCATAATATAAACTTTGCAGTCTTTGTCGCATTTGTTATTCGTATGATCATTTATATGTTGTAAACCATTAATCCTATTATCCTACACACATTAGCAACATTTCCTAGACTAACCAAGTCAGGAAGATTACAGAAGGAGCCACAAGAGGAGCAAATTGTTACAGTTTGTGGAGTTTCATGAGGTAAAGTTACTTTTCTCATAGTCCTTAGTCATTTATCACTAGATCTATAGTATTGGGTTTTAGCACATATTCATTTGATTTCTAGCCCTTACTTTAGTGAAGGATACAGACTACTTCTTGCCTTGAAAGAGTTGGTAACACACTCTTCTCTCCACCAAGATCTTGGAGCATTCAAGTCTCTGTTGGGGGAATTCATTAGGTACACCTTATGGTTGCCCTGAATCCCAAGACTTGATACAAGGATCAAGCCCAAGAAGGCCTAGTGTGACCCCACAACCCAAGTGAAAGTCAAGCACTAGTCTATTTCTTTTCTCCCTCTCACTTGTTTCCTTTTTTGTTACTTTTCGTTTATTTGGTTTGAAAGCAATCTAAGAATTTCAAAGTTATTTGCTCTAGATGGAAATTTGCTAAAGATCCAAATCTTGTGCTTAACTTCTTAGATCTAGTTAGATTTGGATATGTGTGCTAATCATGGTTCAATTTATCATCTAATAAGCAATTTGCACTTGTTAGCTAGTTCTTTTTCGGACAAGTACATTGACTAGCTAGAACTTTGATCTTGGTTTTACATGTTGAATACTCTTGATGGATCAAAATTTTATGGATGAATAGACTTAGTGATGATATATCTAATTTTTTCTTGAGCTAATTCATCTAAGTTTAATGCTGGAAAATACATCCATGACAAAAGGGGTTTAAATTTCACTTGTTCTTTCTCATACATAGGCCAAGGTGCCCAATGACTTCATCATAATCCACTTAATTAAGCAATGTTTTTCCCTTAAAGTGATCTAAAGACACCTAACTAGCAAATCAATGGCATACTTGGTAAAACACCTTGCTTGAATAGGCCTAACCGAGAATGTGAAATCGCTTTCTCTTGGCTGGAAATCTGTTGTCTTTTAAGTCTAATGCATGGTTAATCTTCATTTGCAAATGAGTTGATGTGTGGAAGATTTAAATCACTAACTTTGTTGGTTTATCCACAAATAAATACTTCCAAATTTGTTGAATTCTACTAACCTAGCACACGGTTGTTAATTCTGAGAAAAACACATTCACTGAATTAAGGCACAGCTAGGTTACTCAACGATAATCAGTGGAAACATTAAAAACAGAAACCAAACACATTTGCACATGAGATTCGGGTAAACACCCCTGAAAAAACCCTTGCGGAAAAACCAGTTCGGAGTTTTATTATTATTGGGCTCCCTTCCTAGGATAATCACCCTCAAAGGATTACAATGCACCGATAGCCTAGCCCACCTGGCTGCTATCTCCCTCGTTGCCCCTTTGCACACTTCCTCATCCCTGCCCACTCAAACACAAGTACATGAGCAAGACTCCCTCTTGCTCCTATGCACTCATTGTGTGTGTCTCTCACTCTCCTTAGATTTGCTTTTATAATCCCCTAATGACTAAAACTCTAACCCTAGATCTCAATGGCCAAGATTAGATCTTGGATCCCACGATCTAACGGTCACGACTTAATCTTTCGTTGAGATGACTTAAATCACTTAAGTCACTCAACCTTACAAAAGTTACTTTAGTCATTACATAAAAGCCATTTTAAAGAGTGTAGCTCGGACATCTCCGCATGCTAGGCACCACCAATGCAAAAGTACTTGTCCAAGCTACCCCAAATGCTAACACTCCCTCTTAGTGAGGAAGGTACTTTTGGAAGAACCTCCTCCTGGATCAATCTCTGAACCCATCAAATCTATTGTTGTTGTAGTTGCTCCCTCTGAACTGGAAGACCCCCCTACTACCTTTGTTGCACTCTGATCTGATCTACGATCCAAGATCCCCTTGGACCCGACTACAGGCTGTCCCAGCACCCTGTAAAACATACCCTCCCTGATGCCAAGCCTCACTGTTGCATCCTGGGTATCTACTCCCTCTAAACATATGAGTACATGTCCATCCTCGAACATCACCGCATACCCCATGTCCTCTAAGGTTGATACTGAGAGCAACTTCAACCTTGGGACATACATCACTCCTGCCACCTCCAAAGAACCTCCTGACTCTAGCTGGAATTTGACACATCCAACCCCCTTCACTACATGCATGGTACTAGTCCCACAACAGTTTGAGGTTGTCTATGAAACACTAAGGAACATCGACCTCATTCCCGTCATATGGCAAGATGAGTCACTGTCCACAACCCATCCCCAACGTTGCCATCTCAGAAACCTACTAAAAGACTCAAATTTGGACTCTCAGACCTACTATTTGGTCATGCTACTTGTTGTCAGATCACGCAGCCCACTACTCGGACCCCTACCCTAGGGTTGCCAGCAGCCAACCGCTAGTATCCGAGTCCTTTTTTGGGATGCCCGAAGCCTTTATGGGCGTTGCTCGACTATCTCAGTCTATTGCCCGACAATTATACTCGTTGTCCAGAAAATTATGGGCAATTTTCCCACTGCCTGGTGCTTCCCAGACCTACCCGATGGCTGCCTGAATACCCTGTTGGTCCTCTACTAGGCAGCTAACCCTACCCTGGCAGCCTCTTCTCCTTGCTCTGTCGGTTGAGCTTCACAGCCTGCCTGACAGCTCCTCCAACAGCCGGACTCCTCCACGGATTTCTTTTCCCAGCTGACGCTTACCTCTGTTGTTGTGTGCAGCAACTCTCTGTCACCACTTGCTTAGGTTGTCTCGCCGCCCTGCCTTACGTCCGCGACAAAAATTGTGGTTGCTTTCTTTACCAATCAGCAGCTACTCTCAGCAACTCTCCACATTGGCCTTTTTGTTGGCGATTGCTTGGTTGCTGGCGTGGATGGCCTCAGCCCGAGCGACCACACTTCACCTCACAACAGCCTCACGCTGCTTACTCACCCCTACCGCCCATGGCTTTATCGCAACCGTTACCACTACAGCCCGTGTGCTCACTTTCTGGCAGCTCCACCTACTGAACCCCGTGCGCAATTTCCTTTTCTCCGCCCGTGAACCCTTCAACAGTCACAGCTTGTCACTCGGTCGTTATTTCACTCTACAGCAACTACCAGCGCCCTCAAACCGCGGATTCCTCTGCTTTCCCGCGGCTCATTTCTGCTAGGTTGTGGTTGTTCTTTTATCAATTGTCTATTGTCTCACAGCTCGCATCCAGCTCTATGTGCCAGCTACTACAACGATCTGTTGTTCACTCAAACTGTCGGCTCTTCTGCCACCAGTGCCCGCAAACCTTGCTACATGAGGTTGCCTTCCGCAACCCACGTCCACTAGCTCTTACCTATGCTACTCGGATCCTTGCCACAATTGAACCCCTACGGGTGCCCTTCTATGTTGACTCATTTCACCAGCAATTTCCACGATCTCTGCAGCACAATTCAGCGGATCCGTACGTCATATGGGTCATACGGCTCTCTTTACACACTCTTTTTTTCAAAATCTCGGCTTTACTCGCAGACCTGCGATAAAAAAAATTCCCCTGAAGACCTGAAATTCTCACTGTCAAATCTCGCTTAGTGCAAAACTTGGTTTCCTCAGAGTCCATGCTCTCATACCATGTTGAATTCTGCTAACCTAGCACACGGTTGTTAATTCCGAGCAAAACACATTCACCGAACTAAGGCACAACTAGGTTACTCAACAATAATCAACGAAAACATTAAAAACAGAAACCAAACACATTTGCACACAAGATTCGAGTAAACACCCTTGGAAAAACCCTTGCGAGAAAACCAGTTCGGAGTTTTATTATTATTGCGCTCCCTTCCTAGGATAATGGCCCTCGGAGGATTACAATGCAGTGATAGCCTAGCCCACCTGGCTACTATCTCCCTCGTTGCCCCTTTGCACACTTCCTCAACCCTGCCTACTCAAACACAAGTACATGAGCAAGACTCCCTCTTGCTCCTATGCACTCATTGTGTGTGCCTCTCACTCTCCTTAGATTTGTTTTTATAATCCCCTAATGACTAAAACCCTAAACCTAGATCTCAATGGCCAAAATTAGATCTTGGATCTCACGATCTAACGGTCACGACTTAATCTTTCGTTGAGATGACTTAAATCACTTAAGTCACTCAACCTTACAAAAGTCACTTTCGTCATTACATAAAGCCCACTTTAAAGAGTGTCGCTCAGACACCTCCCAATGCTAGGCACCGCCAATGCAGAAGTACTTGTCCGAGCTACCCCAAAAGCTAACAAAATCTGCTCTTTAAATGCATGCCTTCACACACATCTAATGACAACTAATGCTTGATGACTTGTTTTCATCACAACTAGTATCTTTCACTTAAAGCACTTAATCTTAAATCTCATCATTAAGTGGCTCACTTTATGCTTATAGTCTTTCAAAATAACTCTTTCTAGCTGGGCTCATTTACTTCATATAATGGTGCATTGCTATGTTGATGGTATTATGATGATAGATGACCTCTAAATGGCTCTTTACTTCACACATGCTCACTGATTTACATTGATGGTTGAAGGACGGTTCTACGGTTTTAAATGTCTTGAATGAATCCATATTGATGGCTAAATGAAATATTAATCACAGCTGTTCCAAAATCTAGCATAAACAGTGATAAATGTAAGACAAATTTCACCTCATGATTGGCACATAAGATAACTAGTGAACATGTTCTAAATCTGTCCATAACTTGCAATGTTTCAATGATGGTGTGAAGTCTCTAAATTGGATAATGGATTAATAAATGAAATTTGATCTGAACTTGTCCTAAATCTGCTATAAATCATTGGATGGTGATGTTTCTTTTATAACGTACAAGTTGTTCTAAATCTGGTGGCATCTCTGATTTCCAAAGTATTTGTTTTGATGAATGACACTTTATCATGTTCCTTAAGCAAATGCTTGGCATGGTATCCATATTTTCTTACAAATGCATAAGCATGATCAATTGACTCATTGGTCTATTTGAGGATGTGATAAATGTGAAATTTGATGTTTGACTCTACACATGATTTAATTGAGTCATTGGTTACATGGCTAAATGTGAAATATAAGCAATTGGGGTTTTCTCATTTGTCATTTTTTTCCATCATAACACAAGCACACTCTATAATTTGCATATCATTCAAAGCTTGTTCTAAACTAAGTGATTTAAACAAACAACTTGCACACTTAATTTGTTTTCAAACCTTGAGAGTAAGTTGAATATTAATCACTAGATCTCTTTGTCAAACCAAGCTAGAAAAACACTCACTCCTTATACAACGATTTAGCTTGGTTGACTAGTAGGGTTTCCCCCCTTGACTAGGACATCCCTTTCCGTAGTCTAAAGAATGGGGCAAGGCCACCAAGGTGAGAGTGAGTGGTTTCCTGAGAGTTGCCTCTAGGCTCTCCCGTTGGGGTTAGGACTTTTCCTCTTAGGAGAGAGTTTGAGTGGTAACGCACTGTACTTTATGGGTATGAGATCCAGGGGCCTAGCTTATTTCCACATTAATGGGCCTAAGGTTGAAAGATTCCAATCACTTATGTTGGAACGCTTGATTCACTGCAGGTGAATGGTTCCCCAAACCATCATCCATGCAAATTTTTGTGCCCATCCCTTGCACCTCAAGCATATTTTTAGACTTTTCTTCTTCCTTCATAAGATTTGAACCCTTGAAGACTCGACCTCAAGGAGAGAGAGGTACCCCTTCATGGCTCTTTGTTCATCTAAGGAGATTCCCTCCGCTAGTTCCTCTACACGGAGGCGATGCTAGTTCTTTAAGGCCCTTTTTGTTTCCTCAATTTGTTGGCATCTCAATCTGAGCTTTCAGTGATGGGACCAGATCAGATCCCTCCCCAGGAAATAGAGATCCCCTAGGTTTCAGCAGCGAACTATCTCCTCCAGATAGCAGCGCAGTGGACAATCTAGACATCCCACCAGTTCTCCCTCTGGACATCATACTATACTGAGCTTTCTTCAATCGGCCTTTGATGTTAAGAGAGATGAGTTTATTCCATAACATACCCACCTCATTACATTTTATTCTTCTTATTCCTGAATCTTCTCCTCTTATACATCTCCACCCCACAGCGGGTTTTTGGGCTTGGAGTTGAGGGTTGTTCATGCATCAACTTGGTTCTCACCCTCTACTCTACCTTACTCTACTTTACTTTCTACGTCTTGCCTTTTATAAGAGACCTTTTGGTACTCCTACTTTGTAATGACATCATTGTACTCAGCAGTCCCTTTGACCTACTTTTGTGGTCATCAGTCGGACATTAATAAAAATTATCTTATTATCTTACTATAATCTATATATCGTCTTCCACATTTCAGGTACTCCTTAGATGCCATCGGTCACCTCTTTCCCTCAAATCAAGAATTGAATAGGGTGATTGGAGAAGATATCTATCAGCAATACATCGATGTCACTTGGACCACCACCCCCAAGGATCTCAACCATAAGAAGGCATTCTACTTCCAGCACTTTATGCAGTGGAGGGATGGTCTTGTTGCCTAACCTGCATACACTCAGAGGCATTGATGCATAGCCTTAAGATTACTCTAGCAAGACATCCAAGTGGTGGAATCCCTTCTTTGTTAATCTCTTCCCTACAAAACAAGGAATTAAGTCAATATATCCCCTACCTAACAGAAAAAGACCAAACAGATCTTATTGTGAAATCCCATCCACTTCTTGGTCCAACAAAGTCTCAATGCAACCCATTGAACACTAGCTGTCATGCCTATCAAATCCTCTAGAAAAATGCTTGACGCTAAAAGTTTAGAACTAGCTCCACCAACCACATCACAAATTCCAAAAAGACCTATTATGCCAACCACATGATTACCATTCTCTACGTGATAAACTTGCCATGGAGCCCTTACAACCCATTAAACTACCAAAACTACCCCTTGAGCTCATATATTAGTCAAACAAATCCCTCCAACCTCTTTAAGCATTGTGAGGATGTGCCATGATACTACTAGGAGAAATCTAATACCTCTTTATTTCCCCCAAAATAACTGCCAAACAAATATCTGCAATTTCCTACATCATTGTCCAGAATGAAAGAGACTGAAAAAATAATAATATTTCTCTATTTCCAAGAGTCCATCTACCATGGTGGTTCTCCCTGGAAACAATATATCTTGATTTTTGACTGAATGATCCTTGAAGCTTGTTCTCAAACCTTCTCAACAACCATTACCATAGGGATGTTAAAGATAACAATTCCAAATTATACTGTATAATTTGTCTTGGTTAAATAACTTTTCATTATTTTACAAGCCAACTAGGAATATAATTTTGCCTATAATAAGAGCCTCTAGCTTTTCCTCACAAACTGTTGCTCTAGCAAATATGCCCAGACACTACATTGTTCCCTCTACAAAACTTTGAGCAAGCTATGGGGTGAGAGAAGAAACATCTGCAATAGATACATAAAATAACTTATCTCCATCACAGAGGGAAATGACTCTAATCTGCCCTTGCAATCAAGCATCTTTAGGGAGATATCCTAAAGCCTTCCCTACAATAATATAGAAATAAGGGGCTAAAGGACACCCTTACCAAACAGATCGTTGGAACAGAATGACCTCTGACAAGTTCCCACTAACACAAGCTCTAGTTGAGCCATTGAAAAAAAGTGTGCCCATGGCCCAATTAAAAAATACTCACAAATCCCAGCCAAAATAAAATATGTAAAATGACTTCCCACTCATTCCTATCATAAGCTTTGTCAATCTTTAAGAAAAGTGCCCATTGTCCAATTTCTCTAACCCATTCAAATATTTCCTGTGTCTTAAATAAAGTTGTCTAGTATGCACTGGCCCTTAATGAGCCTTGTGTTGTCGTCCTTATACACACTTGCCGACGTGAGCTAAGTCCGGCTCACTTAGTGTGTCCTTGGAGGCACAATGCCTAAGTTCACAGCCCACGCTGTCACTTTGACCGGAACCTCTTCCGTCTAGGCTCACTCCTAGGGAAGCCAAAGGGGGTAGACCTTAGTTTTTAGATGATTAGTAGTTAATGTTCTAGGAGTTAATTTTAATTTCTTAAGGTTAGAGGGGATCTATACTATGATGCTAAGGCAGCAATGCAAGATGCAAAGGGTTAGAATGTAAAGCAAAACCCTTCCCTAGGTCAACTAAGACTAGTGCCTAAGGTTGGGCAATGGGGTCAACTAGATGTTAGGGTTGTTCTTTACAAATAAATTACAAGTTGTCTAAAAGATTACAAAAGAATAAATTGAACTAGTAAATATTAGATACAGTTATTTACAAGTAAAAATGCTAAGATACAAATGATACAAAGAGCAAGCTAACTACGTTTTATCTTTATGTGTGCAGGATATCAAAGGATTAAAGTATCAGCATCAACACATCATTACATTTATGAGATCACCATCAATATATCAATATCATCAACACATTTAAGAAGATCTAGATACTTTAAGCACAAGTATTATTAAGATTGATGAAGATTAACCACACTCCTAATTATTCAACCCACAAAGTATTTATTAGAGACTTAAGCCCAAGATTGAGTTATTTAGCTTTCTTAAGGTTTTCAAATTTTATTAAGCTTTCACCAAAGCCTCCTCCTCCTATTGCCAAATAACTGTTGAATGCTCAATAAGTGTTGCCACCCTAGCTTCACAAGTCAGCCCAAAACAAGAATACTTCCCGGAGAGGACACATCCTATGCACCATGAGACAGTCCCCTGCCTACACCCTCCGTTGTTTTCCTCAAGCCATGTTTTAGATGGTGAAGATGGTGGTCTAAGGTACCCTAAATAGTCTATTAAGTATATATATGGATTAGGTAGACTTTTAGGTGAGTTTTAGAGTGTTTTAAAGATTTTATGACACT
>JZKD02S1673144.1:327079-402211 GCA_000966675.3 Picea glauca | reverse complement strand
TATTACAATTTTTACATTTTTGCCATGTTTGGACTTTAGCAATTAAAATTGTTGTTTTAGACTGACTGACACTCCGGGTGGACAAACCCATGGCTAAAGTTGTCCGAATGAGCTGGAACTTGGTCCAAGGATGTAGGGGGTGCTATTCCATTTCTTTTGAGCACAAATACCCCTATCAAAAGTCCAAAGACCTAGTTTTAACTTTTTACAATTATTGCTCAAAAATAATCAATTAATTAAATAATTAAACCTCCAAACTTAGGGAAATTTAATTAAGAATTAATTAATTAAAAAAAACTGACTTAGACTCGATGGAATTCCACGAAACTTTCTAAGATGTCTTGCATGGTCATTTACAATGATTCCCTATAATAGTTACCAAAAGATAAACCCACTAGAACATCGTTCACCACTTTGGAGGAATTATTGCAAGTGTGAGGGAAAAACTCAAGGGAAATCAAGAGGGCTGAAAAGCCCAATTGATAACCTAAGAATTAAAAACCCTCAGTGAAAGGAACTCTCCCAGTGAACCGATCCCAAGGTAACTGACCTAGACATGACTCATGCAAACCTATTACATTATTAACCCACGCAGAGATGCGGAAATTCCAATTACAAAAAGAAGTGATGGGGCCAAACACTGCCCTGTAAAACCAAAGTCTTCGACAAATTTGCATCTGATAATGCATCTCTTCATGGCACATGGAGTTGACCACCTGTGTTGGAGAGGCGGTCGACACCTTGTTTGTTCATATCATACAATCCTTGCAATATTAGACTTAATCCTTTTGACCAGAGCTTTAGTAAGACATCAAGCAAGGTGATTGGTCTCCATCCTCCCACCATGTCTCTGATTGGCCCCTTAGTAATAAGCTTGATCAAACCTATATGTTCTCTTCCAAATGATTCTTGACACAGTAGATGATTATTATCAAATTTTGAGGAAACAGGAGCCCCAGCTCAAAAACTTCTTGTTAGTTTTGAGGTCATTTTCTCAAAAGAACGCCAGTTTAAAATTTGGTTGCATTCATGTCTTGCTGTTCATTATTTATGACTTTCTTTGGTTCTTTTGTAAACTAATTTACATTGTTATGATATGATTTTAAGGCTGGGGTGTATATAAGTGTGTCATGGAAACACTGATAAAGCTATTATCTATATGATTCTCTAGTTGTACCTAATGGATTTTCAACTTCCATGCCATTTTCATTTTTTAGCAGAGTTAGATATATTCTATATAAATATTTCAGCATTCTGAGATAAGCAGCCATATCATCCAGACTTTTATCGATTGGATTTGATCTTTCAATACAGTGATCTATCAATTACCGACCTTCTAATTGGGAATTTGTATATTATCCAACCAAAATTACAGACTTAAAAGGAAGAAGCTCACCCCAAATGCTGCCAGCAAGTCAACCACCGTCTTCGAAGGCTTTCCTTGCACTGCAATCATGCTCAGATAGATAGAACACACAAAAGGAAAGCTCAGAATAAGACAAATTCTAGTTTGTCCAAATGATTACAACACTCAGCTAGTATGATATTGGAAACATTAGAAGGGTGGATTGCTTGGGCATGTAATTTATGCTATTGAGACATGAACTTGTGATATCAGCAACAATTCATAATATAATGTTAAATGTTAAAAGAAATTCATAACAGAATGCTAGAAGATATCCAAAAAATAGAGGTTCTGAAAACTTGACTTACAGAGAATTAGAGGAAGAATCATAAGGCAGATGAGTGAAGCCATGCTCACTAGCAATGAGCTCCCCATTGCATGCAGCCAAAGACCTTCAATAATTGAACATAAACTACCAATCAGCGAGTATTCTTCTCAGTTTCATGGTCCAACCACAAGAAATGCTTTGCAATAAGTATTACAAAGTCCAAATAAGGCAATTAGTTAAACAATTATATCACAAAAATTTTGAAACATCCAAAAAGCACCTGGCAAACTTCATCTGTGAAAACAATGACCAAATACAGAAAACCTTCCTGACCAGCATAAGCTTGTTTAGGAAGATGCATTCTTAGCCTTCGATAGCATTCAGTTCTCCTGTGCAGATGGTGAGCATTTCTTTTTTTGATGCCGCCAGTGAAATGAACACACAGAATCTAAACTTGACTGGTAAGCTAACTTCTCCAACCAATGATGTGCTACTTAAAGCTTTTAAAACCACCAAAGGTTTCTAGAAGTTTTGGATGTTAGTTTCTGTGTGCTCCAAGTTGTTCTCCAAGGAAGACGGCACATGAGTGTTGGAAGGGAATCCTTGCAGGATGGGTGTGCCACATGGGAGAGATTCCCTTACACCCATATGACAGATAAATTACACGTATGCTGCTTGGCATCTTCTATTTTTGGTCAGTGTAAAGTTATGAAAGATTTTATGACAGACTCCTCTTACACAGTCATGACAGATTCCTTACACAGTTATGACAAATTCCTTTCATGGAAGAATGTGTAAGAGCTATTCTAGGCATAGGTAAGTCACATTTTGCTTGGAAGAGATTCCTTTGTATGTGGGGCAATTTATTTGATGTCTATTATTAGCATTTAAGTTTTGTAACCATCTTTCCCTCTGGTCAGGTTTGACTAGATGTGTGAGGGCTCACTAGTTAAGGTTTATCTATTCAAATTTCATACATGTGAGGTGTGTGAACACATAGTGAGAGTGCAAAGGCTTAAGAGAAGCCATTGTAGTCCAACTTGACGACAGTATTGAAATTTTCTTGTGTTAATAAGAAGATAGTGATTGCTGTTATAGAATTTCATCTTTCTGTCCACTACATTCATGCAGCTGCTTGTATAGATCAGATTTCATCTTTGGCAGGCCTGAACTCATCACTTGATATGGTTTTTGCACTTCTGAGTTTTCCATTCAGCGTTATTTTTTATGCAGATCTGAAGCTTTGATTGGTGTTCTAGCTGTAGGACAAAGTCTTTGAGTGCAGAACTGTATATCATATCAGTATAAAATTGTGACATGTTATCAAAATTGTTGATAGGGATTCTTGTACTTAGTCTTAGCCTAAGTATATTAAGCTTATGTATATCACATTAGTATTTGTATTGAGAGATTATTATTAGTGTGAATTTGTGTGACAAATCATTTTTGGTTTCTTAGTCTCATGGAGTAGTTGAGAGCATTTCTCCAACTATCTCTATTATTGTGATTTGTTGCTAGTTCTTCGGATCTAGTGAGTATTTATCTCCTAGTTTGTTGAGATAGTTGTCTTCATGTAAAGCTATATAAGCTTATGTTTGGCTTAATAAAATTCAGTCAGGGATTTATATTTCACACTTTAGTGTAGAACTCTGCTCATGAATGGATTTTCCCACGTCATGTTGGGAAATCCCACATCATTGGTATCAGAGCACTTTCCGATCCAGCCTTGGATTTGGCTCTCTGCTCCTTATTTCTCTGATTTTTGTTTTCTGACCTAGTTTCGGTTCGGTGTAAATCTTGCTTCCATTTCATCGCTGGGCTAAAGATCATTTCATTAGGTTTATCTTATTGCTCACTGCTATATGTGGATCTGTGCACACTACATTTTGTGGATTTGTATCCATTATCTTTTCTGTTCCAGATCCATTAATTGGAGCATAATGAAAACATGATCCAGGTTTCACTACATCAAACTGTTTTCCAGCACTCTCGCCAACAACATTCTGCAAATCGATTTGGACCATGGGACTGTTCAATCCCATTCATTTTTCAATACATAGATCTATTCATCAATTTAGATCTGCATATCAATTTTATTAATCTGTTATATAAAAATTCTAGATCTAATGCTGTTGTGTGTCATTTCCTTTGTGGATTTGGATAAAAACCCCTTTTTTGAGAAAATCACATCCACGTTGACATACGGACATCATATGGATCACAGGATTCCATACATTGTTTCACTGATTCATGGGTGTGGCTCTATGGCTGTAGTGCTGGCCTGTCCGTGGGTGCTGCCGTGCACATGATTGGAACCTATGTTTGCTGGACATGAACCTCCATATGGCCTCAAATCCATCCAGCGATCTCTCTCTGCCTCTTCTACTATGCATAACCTAGATACCTATGCACGAGCACATTAGCACCATGGGGCTCTTTCCACTATACAGATCGTGGCCTTTAGTCTCTGGGATCTCGATTTATGCGGTGCTTTGGCCAGCAATCCTCTGCAGATCTTTGAACACGTTGCAGACTGGAAGTGGGTGCTCATCCCTCGGTGGTCCTCATAGCCACTCTCACATGCTCCTCGAGTCATGTATAAGACCACCCTTCTTAGCAGATCATGGGAATGGCTTTTCAGAAAGAAGATCGACCTCACTCCATGCGGATCGTGGACCTTTGATTTTGTTTGGCACCACGAATTCCAAATCCAATCCAATCTAAGATTTTCAAGGTGTGGTGGGAAACTACAATAGTGCTTTGCAAGCGATGCATGCAGAGTTTCAAGTACCATCTTCTTTAGTGCCTACCCGGGAGAATTACTTCATGAGATATTACAAGCCACATTCAGACTCAATATGGGCTGCTGTTGTTGTCTCTCTGAACAGTATACAAGGAAATTCTTCTTCAGCAATAAGATGTCGAAGGCAACCATCTGGTTGTCTCATTTAAGAGATGCCCAATAGCTATTCTAAAGTGACTTAGGTGGAACATGTTGAAGCTGATGACAAAGCAGTGCACCATATCTATCATCAGCTGGTAAATTCTGGATAGCAACTTTGCAGAGGCAGTATGAGACATCAATAGAGGAAATTGTTTTGATGAACCACATTGAGAATATTGATATAATTCAAGCAGGTCAACTATTAGTTGTACCTATCCATCGTAAGGTGTTGAAATGGACTCCCAGTAGAACAATAGGCTTGGACGAAATTTACACAAAAGGACCAAAATTTGATGCCAGTTTCATCTATTTCAATAACACCTTCAACGTTGCCTGGATTTGTTATTTCATCTCCAGGCTACTCTCAATAGGTTGCTCAAGGACAACGTCGCATTAATTGTAGTTTTGGACGCCAAGAACATAAACCATGGTCTTGATGGTTCTTGAAGAAATATCAGCCTCATCTGGTTTTAGCCATCACCATACCTTTCTTTCAGCAATTAATTTTAGGCTTCAGGCATATATTTATTGTATTTTAGAAGTTATTGGCAGTATTTTTGCCATAAATTTTCACTAGAACCTCTATTTTCTGTTTTGTCTAAGGCACTGCAAAGAACATGCTACTCTCTTTCCAACCAGTGGGTGGGTGCACGCCACATTGATTTGCCTCTTTGAGATCCTTGTTTACAATATGGGCTTCTTTGTAACACTACCTTGAGTAGTGATTTCACCCATTATTTTTATGCATTTTCACAAGCACGCTATGGTATCTGTGACTCTGGGAGTTTGTATGCCTTGTTTTGGCAGTTTCTCAGGGATTCAATGTTCCCAAGCTAGGCTTTTGTTGGAGTATCATTTGGATACTCAAAATCACTCCGTTCTACTTCAACAACTTTGTCATTTCGATCAAACCGCTTTGTATGGTGCTATAGCCTTTTAGCAGCGTGTTTGATGGAAGTCCCTCAGTTGGCACATTCTTCCAACCTGATTTGGGTTTGTGTTTGATTCTTCTGATCCAATCTGGGTTTGGGTCCATCCACATCACCGATATAGAGTTTGGCTTCCACAATTTCACTTGAAGGTCTTTGTCTCACCAAATTCATCAAGGATCTACCACTTCCTGCCTTATCGCTAAGCAAGGTCAACATCTGCATCATGCTCATTCAACATCGACTACATCAACGCTTCCCCTCTCTCCTGAAAGCATTGGAGGCCAATGCTTCTATTGTTGGAAGGAATGATAGGGATTCTCATACTTAGTCTTATGCCTAAGTATATTAATCTTATCTATATCACATTAGTATTTGTATTAGGAGATTATTATTGTGGATTTGTGTGACAAATCATTTTTGGTTTCTTAGTCTCATGGAGTAGTTGAGACCATTTTTCCAACTATCTCTATTATTGTGATTTGTTACTAGTTCTTAGAATCTAGTGAGTATTTGTCTTCTAGTTTGTTGAGATAGTTCTCTTCATGTAAAGCTATATAAGCTTATGTTTGGCTTAATAAAATTCAATCAGGGATTTATATTCTGCACTTTGGTGTAGAACTCTACTCATGAGTGGGATTTCCCACATCACCATTGGAATTTCCCACATCAATTATGGATCTAAGATTCTCCATATATGTATATGGAATGGACTGCTCCCTATGAGAGGGTGTTGTTGGAGGATCTCAATGGGTATGATGCTTAGAATAATCTAGAGATTGGAGCAATCTGTGGCTATGAGAGACACCATGACCTATGAGAGGTTGTGGGTGAGATGCATTTGTAGCCCCAGTTATTGGAATGCATCTATTTCATGAGATAGGAAAGACGAACCCGTGATACTTTCATTCATTGATCCATTTGTTGAAGTGTGTTCTAGGTTTGCAAGATGACTACTCTCGGTCTTACATAGTGTGACCATCTAAACGGTGCTTCCAACGTTGCATCTTGGATGTGTGAATGACAGATGTTATTTGAACAAATGAATCTTTGGGAGATTATAGAAGGGATTGTTGTTACTCTAACTAATGCTACTTTGTTGGCTGCACATAAGAAAAGTATTGCCAGAGCAAAGAGAATCCTTATGGATTTGGTGAAGGACCCTTTGATCCCTCACATTGCACGGAAGTCAGCTAATGAGACATATGCAATGTTGATCACTCTGTATCAGAGTGCAAATGTAGCCTGAAAATTGCTTCAGAAGAATCAACTCACTTATACACAGGACTGACACAAACACGGTAACTAGTTACTTGATCAATATTGTTAGCATTCAACAAGTGTCCTTAGACACACAATTTTATTAATTAGGAAAAGATCATTACATAACAGGTGAGAAGCATATTGTATACATAACCTCTGTATCCTTATCTCAACATGCCATGTGTCCTTGACCAAGAACTCAAGGATAATCACTATGACAAGGATGTGACAACGGCAATCTATCTCCTAGGAAATACCTATCTTCTAGAATAAACTTTATTATTATTATTCTAGGAAAATGTCTATCTAAATAAACTTTAGGACTTTTAGGCTAACATTCCCCCCTTTAATCCTAAAGTTTATTTTTACAAATGCCAAGTTCATCTCTGAACATAGTGAATTTATTTTACCTAGTGGTTTGGTGAAAATATATGAAATTTGATCTTCAAATGGACAATATTCTAGCTTGATGATGTCGTTCTTGATGAGTGTTCTGATGAAGTGATACTTGGTGTCAACATGCTTGGTCTTCGAATGAAATATTGGATTCTTAGCCATCTTTGTTGATGACTGACTATCAATCAATAAGGTAGTTGGTGTTTTCTAAATACACCAAGATCCTGCAAAATTCTGCATAGCCAGACAATTTCACATGCTACTTCCCAAGCTGAGATGTATCATGTCTCTGTTGAAGAGCTTGCCATTGTAGCTCGCATTTTGCAACCCCAAGATACTATTCTTGAACCCATATTCATTAAATAACTAAAAGTTAATATTGTATCATCAATATCACCTACAAAATCTATAGCTATCCAACAAGTGTAAAGTTGTCATTCTTCTTATAGATGAGTCCAAAATCTTTTGTACCTTGAATGTACCTGAGGACCCCTTTTGCTACATTCCAATGACTTTCTCTAGGCTCTTACATGAATCTAGAAAGAATGTTTACTACATATGTTATGAACATAAATATACATATAAATAGATATTCATAACATAATAATTAATTAATAAATAATTATTATTAATAATGAAAGGTCATGTCTCAAAGGACATGACTATTGGTAAAGGGCACCCCTGCGTGGGTATATAAACAAGCCCTCATTCTCAATTGTAATCATATCTTATCTATTCATATTTTATACATTATTCCTACATGAATTATTATGTTATATTCCAAGTATAATTATGTTACATGAATAATTCTTGTGTGAGCGAACTTTGTTCATCTCATTTGGTATTAGAGCTTCGTTTTTCTGATCCTAGCCTGTGGCCACTCTCTTTGCAGACCTTGTCTGAACCGGCTTTTAGCCACACACAAAAATTTTCAGAGTTTCTTTGATCTGGTCTTTGACCAACAATTGACCTTTGGCCATTTAAAGCTCGAAATTCAGATGGAGAAGATTATTTTTGTTGAAAAAAATTCCACTAAAATTTTTTAAGTCCAGGAAAAAAAAGTCTACTACATTTAAAAAAAAATAAAAATAAAAACGCAGTACAGTCATACTTCTCTCAATTCACAATACCGTCCAATCGCTATGTTTTAAAAAACATTACCGTACTATCAAAAAAATCATCACTGTACTCATTCGTCGTACTTGTTGCGGTCACCACTACCACCAGTCGTCGTACTTACTGCGGTCACCACTACCACTAGCCGTCGTACTTGCTGCCATCAACCCTACCACCAGCCATCGTACTTGCTGTCGTCCCCTACCACCAGCCGTCGTACAGATCGATTAAACTAACTGCAACCATACAACCGTACAACCACCAACCTGCAGCAATAATTAAATATTCCGCAATCCGTACACAATCGTCCGTACTATCGTCGGTAAAGAAATCGATTAAGCCCGTACCGCTACCAATCCGTACAACTGTCGATTAAAAAAATTAACTGAAGGCTGTGTCCAACGCACACAAAAAATTATGTCCAACACACACAAACCGCTGCCATCATGGAGGTTTAATCACACAAACCGCCTGTCTACTCGGTCCAACTACTACCACCGTTCATTGGGGGATGAATCCGTGACGTCATTAAAACAATTCGAAGGAAATATTGGTGGGGTTAATACTCAAGTGGAATACGGGTATGTCCAACAGCGAATCATCGTGACCATTCTATAGGTGCTATTTAAGTTTGATTAGTAAAATTGCGGCTATACCTATACGAATTACATTTTCAACAGGTGAAGTCAACGAGATTTGAAAAGGCCAGTTATTAAAAGGGTTATAATAATTCTGAAGGTTTCAATCATTCAAGTGAATATAACTATAAGGGTTAACCCAATTTTTTTTTATGGTCATACATGAAACAACTCAATTGGATTTCACAAAGTCGATTAGTTGGAAAAAAAAAGGGTTTAAAAAGTTATCTAGTGAAGTCATAAAGTATATATATATATATATATATATATATATATATATATATATATATATATATATATATATATATATATATATATATCAAGTTATACACATATATATAAAGGGGTTGAATATATTAAAACACTTTACAGTAAAGTGTTGAACATTGTAAAGTATTAAAGTACTTTTTCATTAAAGTATAAGTTTAAAAGCTTATATAGGGAGTTCTCCAAGTAAAAATTATAAATATATTAATTTCCCAATCAAGTTAGGGAAAGGTATAAGTTAAAAGAATAAGGTGAAGAAGTAAAATATAAAAAAAATAAAAATAAAAATAAAAAAAATATATATATATATATATTATATAAGATATTTATTTATAAAGTGAAAGGAGTATAAGGAAAAGGAATTTTTCTAAAAGGATTGAAGAAACATTTAAAAAATCATTTATTATGGAAGAATATAAAGATAATTCAGAAATACAATCATGAATATTGAAAGGAGAACTAGGACATTATAAAGCGAAAATTAAAAAGTACAGTTTGAAATTGAGAAGGAAAATTATTTTAATGGGTTAACACAGAAAGATAATCGCTACTTCAAAGAGCGTATTCGGGAACTCATTGCACAAAATGAAGAACTAAAAACCGAAAGGCAAAAAATGGACCAAGACTTACTAGAACGAGATGAAGAAATATTACGATTAAAAAATCATAATCAAAATTTACTAGTTAAAATCAGAAAGTTAAAAGAAAAGAAGCAAGGGAATACAAATTCAGAACAAGAAAATCAAGGTCTCAAGGAGAAATCAACTAAAAAGGAAGAAGAAATCTCCTGCCTAAGGAACCTTAACCAAAAGTTACTTGAACAAATTAAAATCTTAAAGGACAAAAGAAAGGAGAATCTAGAATCAGAAAAAGAGAATAGGTCAAAAAATAAGAAAGAACTTTTACGATTAAGACGACACAATCAAGATTTATTAACTCAGATTAATAAGTTGAAGCATGATAAGAAAACTTTACAAGAAAAGCTAGATCACAAAACATCATTAGTCGATAAGGAAACGATGACAGACCCAATCAACCTTACAACTCAAAAGGAGGCAAATCCAGCCAATGTAAAGAAGTTTTCAAATGTCGAGGTACAAACAAGCCAAAGATATCAAGAATACTCAATTCCAAAAGTTAATCAAGAAAAAGATGCAAGTATAAGAAGTAAAGATCAAGTGCAAAGATGCCTTATCAACATCCTAATCACAAAAATCGATACTTCAGCCAATCAATGTATCAACAGAAACAAATAACCTCCATGTCAAAGAATATTAACTTCCACTACAAGTGAGGGTCAAAATAGAAGCGATCATGGGAGTAGAAATGTATCAAGTTCTTTCCAAGAACCCTATAAAAACCCAAATCCGCAGAAGATCGAATTAGGATGGGCAGACTCCTTTACAATTCGACAGTTCTGCTCAACGCTTAGAAGATCCTATCGTCTCAAGTCCTCAACAATTACTAACTCAATAATGAAGAAGCATGAAATAATAATTACAAGTTAGAGCAAGACATAAGTCTTCCATAAAGTATGCTTTGAGGACAAAGCATTTTTAAGAGGAAGGCAATGTTATGAACATAAATATACATATAAATAGATATTCATAACATAATAATTATTAATAATGAAAGGTCATGTCTCAAAGGACATGACTATTGGTTAAGGGCACCCCTGCGTGGGTATATAAACAAGCCCTCATTCTCAATTGTAATCATATCTTATCTATTCATATTTTATACATTATTCCTACATGGATTATTATGTTATATTCCAAGTATTTTGGATAATTCTTGTGTGAGGGAACTTTGTTCGTCTCAACATATGAGAAGTCTAGACAAGTATTTGTCAAGTAAATGAGGCTTACAATCAATTGTCTGTAGTTGGTACTATTCACCAATTCCCTCTCTTCAAATTTTGAAAGTTTTATGTTTTGCTCCATAGGTGTAAGAGAGGGTTGACAATCCTCCATTCCAAACTTCTTCAACAATTTTGTTGAATACTTGATTTGACTAAGCAATATTTGATGAGAATGTTAAGAAACTTCCACTCCAAGATAGTATCGAAGTGGCCCCAAGTCAATCATTTTGCACCCCTTTTGAAGTGCCTATTTCACCTACTTGATGTGAACTTCATGATTCCTTGTAATGATTAAATCATCAATATAAAGAACGATGACTAGCAAGTTTCGACCTTGTATCCTAAAATACAAAGTATCGTCAAACTCACTGTGATGAAAACCAACATGTCTAAGGCATTCATTCATTTTGGCATATGATGCTCTAAGTGTTTGTTTCAAGCCATATAAAGCTTTGATTAATATGCAAGCTTTGTGCTTTTGTCCTCCAATTTCAAAACCTAGGAGTTGAGTCATATAGACTTCTTCTTTCAAGTCACCATTAAGAAAGGGAGTTTTAACATCCATTTGGTGAAGTGTCCAAACATGTTGTGCAACCAAATTAATTACCATTATGATTGTATTCCACTTTGGTGTTGGTGCAAATGTTTCTTCATTGTCTATGCCTTCTTTATGAGCAAAACACTTCACCACAAGTCTTACTTTATACTTATCCACCTCACCATTTGCTTTATACTTCATTTGGTAAGCCCATTTGCAGCCGATGGTTTTAACATTTGTTGGACAATCAACAAGTTTCCATATTCCATTTGCAACGACCGAATCATATCCATCCACCATGGCTTGTTGTCATTATTTACGCTTCATTACTTCCACAAAAGTGATTCGTTCAATGGAAGCATGAGTGGTTAAGAAAAAATTGGATTGAGATGAGTGAGAACTTCTAGTTCCTGTTTTGTTTTGTTCATCAGGATGAACATCTTTGAGCAATTGTGTGAACCACTTTCGTCTATTGTGTTATGCATGTGGTGAAGTTTCTACATTCAATTTATCCTGCATTGAAGAAGAATCATCATTTGAAGAAGATTTATCTAACTCTTGAACATTCATGTTGGGGGCTAAGTAATTTTCAATCCAATTTGGTTTGCTTTGATGAATTGTTTTATCCTAAGTTACCTTTTTCTCCAAGTGACTAAAAAGATATCAATCTCTTCAACAATTTGACATTTTGTTTCATCAAAGACAGCATCCTGACTGATAATTAATTTCCCACTAGATAGCAACCTATAGCCTTTATTTTCATCTGAATATCCAATAAGCATGCATTTCATACTACAATTTTCCAACTTAGTCCTTTTTTGTTTAGGAACTAGGCCATAGCAAGTAGAGCCAAAAACTCAAAGATGATTGATTGAAGACTTAGTACCCTACCAAGCTTCATATGGAGTGATTCCAATTTCCATCTAAGGCTTGTTGACCGCCTCTCCAACTAGGGGGTCAACTCCATGTGCCATGAAGAGATGCATCATCACATGCTCATTTGACGAAGACTATTTGGTTCTACAGGGCATTTTTGGCCCCAGCACTTCTTTTTGTAACTGGAATTTCCGCACCCCTGCGTGGGTCAATAATATAATAGGTCTGCATTGGTCATAGTTAGGTCAATTACCTTGGGATCGATTCATTGGGAGAGTCCCTTTCACCGAGGGTTTTTTATCCTCGGGTTATCAATTGGGTTTTTCAGCCTTATTAATTTCCCTTGAATTTTTCCCTCACACTTGCAATAATTCCTCCAAAGTGGTGAACAGCGTTCTAATGGGCTTATCTTCTGGTAACTATTGTCTAGGAATGATGTAAATGACCATGCAAAACATCTTAGAAAGTTTCATGGAATTCCATCGAATCTAGATTAGTTTTTTTAATTAATTAATTAAGTTTGGAGCTTTAATTAATTAATTAATTAATTATTTTTGAGCAAAAATTGTAAAAACTAGGTCTTTGGGTTTTTGATAGGGGTATTTGTGCTCAAAATAAATGGAATAGCACCCCCTACACCCCTAGACCAAGTTTCACCTCAATTGGACAACTTTTGGTGTCAGTCAATCAAAAACAGCAATTTTAATTGCTAAGTCCAAACATGGCAAAAATATAATTTTGTAATAATGAGTTAAAAGTGGATGTAAATATGGATAAAGGTGAGAGAGATTTTTCCTAACCTTTCTTAACCTTTTCCAACCCTCACATCACCCCCTCACCTAGCCATTAAACAAAAACATCACTTTTCCTAGAGTGATGTGCCTTCCTTCTAGAAAGTCTCCAAAAAGTAAAAAAATGAGTAGGAGACTTATGCTATCCCTTGGCACGCTTTTCCTAGCCTCCCACTGCCCTTTTTGCTTGATCCCAACACCTCACAACTCATTTATTCCACTCCATTCCTCACCTCTCCCCTAAATGGTGCGCCCTCCTAGGAGAGTTACGCCCCCCTCATCTAGAAAAATTGTTTTTGTGGTTGCACTCCCTTTCTCTCCCTTGACACGCATCCCATAGCCTCCCACTACCTATTTTGTGTGATCCCAACACCCTACCACCCATCCACGCCCTAGATCTACCTCTCAAACCCTAGATGGTGCGCCCTACCCTTGGGATCTCCTCTTATGCTTGGTGTTGGACAATTGGAATTAATCCAAGAGGGGTGAATTTGCCTTTCCAAGTATAAATAGATCTCTCTCCTCACTTCCTCTTTACCATATCTTGAGCTAATGTTATGCTACTTGATTTTCCTCTCTCTCTCTCTCTTTCTTGTTCCATCTTTCTTCTATTCTTTGGCTCTTAGGGTTTTGGAGCAAGTATTTCTCCAAGTTCCCTTTCTTGAGTAATATAAAGGAGAAACTTTGGAGGATCATTGGAAGAGCAACAAATACTTTCATTCTTGCTACATGTGAGGTAAATTTGTATGGTTTGATTTTATTTATGCATAGCCTAGATCTTGGGTAAAGTATTTTATTTGAGTAGATCTAACAAAGAGTATTCTTGTAGATCTATATATGTGAATTGTTAGATAGGGTGCAAGTATTTCATCTTATTAGCACATCCCTCCATATTATCTTGGTATGCATAGATTTTGCTAAGTTTTTGCAGGTTTGGCTTCAAGAGTTTCATTGGGAATGCCTCAAGGAAGAGTCCTCCCTTGAAACACACATAAGATCCTCTTTTCTCTCTTCTTTTCTCATTCTTTCTTACTGTCCTTTCTATACATATTTCATCTAGCATTAACATAGTAAAGTGGTCATCTAAATCTATCTTTTCTATAAAAAAAATCTATGTGAAAAAATTCTACCAAAAATAGAAATTTTTCTTCATCTTTGCTTGTTGTGTGTAGCATTTCCAACAAGTATACCTTGCTGATTTTTCCAATTCAGATCTGGTTGAGAGGGTTATGCTACCCCAAAAACGTCCACACAACACTCCAAGACCCTTCTCTTCAAGTGGGTAACATTCTCAACTTTTCTCTTTACTTCTTCTAGCTTCTTGGACATACTTTCTTCACTTCTTGTTGATTTTTAGTTGCTCATAGTGTGGGAGAAGGATTGGTACGGCCTACCTCCCACGTGTGAGTTTGGGTAAGATCTAACTTTGAGTTTTCTATCTTTAAATCACTCTCTCAAGCTAGGACGTGGGGTTAGTGAGCTTCTTCTCTTGTTTGCTTGCCTTGCTTGCTTCTTCTCTTGCTTGCTTCTCTATCTTCCTTTCTTGGCCTCTTTCTTTCCAAGTTATCTTCTAAAGCTTAATAATTACCTACACTTTGGGAGAGGAATACCCCAATTTGTGATGTTAGGGTTTTAATGTGCTTTTGATCTATTTATGCTTAAATGGTTAAAATCATCTAGATCTAGATCTCTCACACATTAATCTTTAAGCTTAAGTCCTTGGGGCATAAGCAACTCACTTAGATCTATTTGCATATTATAATTTCTTTCAAGATCTATTTTGTTGTATGCTTTAATCCAACATACACTAAATGGTTTATGCATTAACGGTATAATAGGCAACACTTTCTTTCATGTTCTAAAATCTTAAGGCCATTTGCCATCACACTTAAGTTAATGGTTGTTGGATAAAGTTGATAGTGTAGGTACACACTTAAATCTTCAAGCTTCTCTTCTTAGTGCTTTGCTCTTAATGCTTTAAAACAAACATAAGATAAGTGGTGCAAGCTTGAGTTTTCCTTTCTCATTTTGGCAAGTTGTTCTTGCCCTTGTGATTTAGTCTTCTTTCATAGCAAGCTACATATGTTAATGATCTAGTGCATGGTGGTAAACTAAATCTTTATTTCAGCTATCTTTCAATGCTTTACATGTGTTAATGCTCTTCATTTATAAGCTTAAGTAACACACTTAATAAGCTGAAGTGAGTTTCGGCCTTGGCAATAAAACACACTTTTAAGGCATCTTAAAATCACTAAAACACTCTAAAATACACCTAAAAGTCTACTTAATTGATATATATACTTAATAGACTTAATAGGGTACTTTAAACCACCATCTTCAAAGGCACTTGTGGCCAAGAGCATATGGAGGCTGATAAATGGTAAAGGAATGTGAGTTCAAGCTATTCAACAAAAGTATATTGCACCTGAGACTATCAAAGATTGGATAAGAAGGCCTCAAAAAACTTGTCATAATGTTTCTGTGATTTGGAAGGCTGTTGTTTTATCGTTCCCTTTGATAGGAAGAGGACTTGTTTGGAAGATTGGAGATGATTCTAGGGTGCAGTTGGGGGAGAATCCTTGGGTAGGGAGTGGTATAGCTCATACACTTCCTGTTCATATGATTGAACACCTGAGATTTCAGGGCTTTTCTAAACTGTCCCAGATTGCGGATCATGCTTCCACTTCTGTATGGGATCAAGGATGGTATTCTGATGAGAATTTGGGGTTTAGACTCTAGAGGAGATGACACGCAACTCTAGAGCGATTATATTGTGAAGCTGAAATTGTGTCATGTTCGTCTATAGGATAGTGAAGATCTTCCGGTCTGGGAAAAAAACCCCTCTGGTTTATATACTCCCAAAGATGGATATCTTACTCTTATATCTGAAGGTAATCAGGAGGCACCTGTTTGGTGGTGGAAGGCAATATGGAAGTTTCATTGTCCTTCAAAAAGCAAAATCTTTATGTGGTTTCTGTTACGCAATAAAGCTGTGGTGTGCGATATTCTTCAGAAAAGGAACAGATCTGGGCCAGGGAGATCTCGCTTTGTTTGTGAAGTGAGGAAACAAATTATCTCTTGGCTGTGGGATGCTCGTACACTGTCCAGGTTTGGAAGGAACTGGAGACTGTAACTGGTTTAAGGAATGTTTGGTAACTTGGTTTGGTGACTCTGTGGAGGAGTGTTTAAGAGAGTGGTGTTCAAATGCCGCAGTCAAGCCATTCAGAGCTCTGCCTCTGATTATTTGTTGGGGCATTTGGCTGGCTCGGAATGCAAGTCTATTTGATGACAAATTCACTCTTCCACTGCAGCACGCTATGCAGGGTCTTGGCATTTTAAAAAGCTTCCCTCAAGACAAGCAGGATTTTTCTCATAAGAATGTGGTCACGGAGAATATTAATAGGGATTTTTCTTGGGCCTAATTTGATAGGGCTGCTCAGAGAGAGCCCCTCATTTGTGGGATAGGGTTACGACATGGCACTAACAACTACTCTGAACTGATGGCACTCAAACTTGTTTTATTGCTGGCCATTGAGAAAGGTATTTCCAGGATACAGGTATTTGGGGACTTGATGACTGTGATTAATTGCTTCAGGGATGAACAGAGGTGTACAAATGTCACCATACAGCCCCTGCTGGAGGAGAATAGGAGATTATCTGCTCGTTTCACTTATATCTCTTTCATGCACATTTATAGAGAAAGGAATTCCTCAGCAGATGTGCTGTTGAAAGCTGGTATCAATACGTCATATAGAAGATGGCATATATTGGAGGATGCAGATGGACAAACCTCAGAATATTATCAACCCCCATTCCACAAAGTTTGACCTTGACTTTTATGCTATGCTACAGCTGATGGATGATTAGTTTTAGGTATATTTGTCTGTCCTTTGTTTAATCAGTTCTTACTTTTTAGCCGGATTTTGTCACTGGACTATACTGGATTAATGTACATAATGGACATATCTGAAATATATAGGACTATTTTGGATAGGTTCATAGGAGGCCATATTATATATGGACCTAGGTTATATAGGTTTTTTGGGGAAGCCAGTTTTTTTTAAGGATATTATATGAGATATGATGTAGATCGTTATAGATCCATTACTCTACAGCACAGATTTTGATCTTTGTTGATATCTGTCATGCTCTTGAAGCATCTGAAAAGTGTAATCATTATTATAATAAAGTTAGGATTTTTTTTTTCTGTGGAAAAAATAAACTGACTAATTAATACCACAAGAGGGAAACTTCAACTCACAACACAAAATTAAATCAGAACTCACGGAGGCTTGAACATTTAAAAGTGCTCTTTATTTCACTAACAATATTCTTCATGACAACCATCCCTTGTTCCCTGTCATCAAAAGTACATCACATCCTCTAAATAGAGTCCCGACTCATTATTATCCGCTATTAAGAAAATTATCAGTAACTACAAAAGTCTTTATCCAAAATAGTTTGTAGTTATCTTCATGCAGAACGCATATTATCTTCTTTAGTTCATTAGTATCTTCATGTAGAACTCGTATTATCTTTTTTTCCAGTTCTTATCTGTAGCTCTGGGTCTTCTTGTACTTCTCTAGATGCACGAATAATTGTTCTGTATATATCCATGCATCAGTTTGCCTTATTTTCATGCAGACTTATTCTCTTGTGCACATGCACCTTATCCATATATTGTGCCTTACCTCCCGATTTCATGCACCTGCGTTATTTTTCTCTCCAAAAGCACTAGGACAATCTTCCCACTCTATGTCTGAATCAAAATGGCAAACATTTGTTCAGATGAATTTCCCATCCGTTGGGTTCAATGCTCTCCACAAGCGATATGCACCCGATCCAGCCTCAGACTTCATCTTTTTGGGCTCTTAAAATCACTTCAGCTGTAATATCATGTTGGTTTTTCCAAGCACACATGCACAAGAAACAAGAGATAACTTCCACACTCGACTCACTTAATTTTGTACCGCATAGGAACACAGATTTATAGTACAACATTTGTTTCAAGTTTGGCTGCTGAGAATAACAATAGGCCTCCAGCCAAAAATAGCTCACCCTAGAATAGACAAATCTTATCTCGAAACTATCCATCGTATTTTATCCTAACCCTACTCCTATTTTTAGCAGAAGAGGGCAACCGTCTAGAATGGTCAATACATACTTTAACAATTTTTTCCAATAAGGGATTTGATAATAATGTTGCTATCCTGCTTGATATGCACGCATTACTGCTAGATCAAGTTCTTATACAAATGTGTGCCAGTACTCTCCCCTTCTACTATGCACATATCGCTGCTAGATCATGTTATTATGAAAATGTGTGCCAGTACTCTACTATTCTACTGTGCTGCTAATCATTTACTAACATTTCTCGCCTAAAATGTCTACATCCTTTACTACTTGGAATAGAATGCTGCACCTTTGTGCCTAGGCACAATTACTGCACGATGATCACAACCATGTATAGGGTACTTTTGATAATAGTAGCTGTGCGCAAAGGATCTCTAGAGTATAAATACCTCGACAGGTGGTCAATGATATGTCTACTAATTCTTACGCTGCTCCTAATAAGGAGGATTGTTTTGCATTGGCTCAGCCAGTCCTTGCTGTCGTAGACTAATCATTATGTCTTGTCAGGATTGTTTAACTGTGGTCTTTTGCATATTAGTCTTCCTTGCTGTGGTTTGCTTCATCACATGGTTCTATCCTTTAAGAAACCTCTTGACGAGTGGATTCCAAGTAACTTCCCTATTCCATTACTAGTACATGGAGGATTTTACCTAACCCATTGCCAAAAAATAATAGTAACTAGAGGTTGTTGAACTATGGGGATTTACCAAAAGTGGGGGAAGAGCTGCGACTTGAGAATGTGGGAAGCTATCCCCAAATTCTTTCATGTTGGAATGAGCCCGAACCTTGTGAGGAAAATACTGGCATTAACCTCTTTTCTGTAATTTTGATATTGGTCATGTAAGTAGTCCGAATTGCCCAAAAAAAAGACAGAATTCTCCAAATCCAACGAAAATCAAATAACACCCGTCCAAAAATTAAACCTCGGGTAATAAACAGAAACCACGAAGGGAACAGTACAAATTTTAAACCATTATCAAAAAACGTTTTAAACAGTATAATGAGAAAACTGTTCACAAACTCAGGACTACTGATTGATATAGCTGCTGCGGACAATTTGTGGAAAACTCAAGAAACCATATGCTAGAACAAAAAAGTACAACTCAAAAAACATGTGTGATGTTTGCACCTGTTGTAGATAGATGTTCATGCTCATCGTCTTCGTGGTCATGATACTGAGAACCAAATCCATGCAGTCTCAGATCCTCCTCCTCTTTTAATTCTTCTGGAAGCCTGAATGATTTGGGAATATGTTCATGTTGATGGTCGTGGTCGTGGTGGTCATTGTCATGATCATGGAAATGGGAATGTCCACACCCGTGATGATCAGAATGGTCCTCCTCGTCACCTACAAATCCAATAATTTCCCCATGACTGTGACCTCCATGGTGGTGGTGATGATCATCATCATCTGCAGAAGAAGCCTCGTTGCTGAAAGGGCAGGAACCAGAACCTAATGCTCTGCATATGATAATCAACTCCAAAAACACAACAGACATTGCCCAGAGAATGAATTTCTCCTTTTGCCTTATGCTGTGCCCACCCATTTTTCACCTTAAGAAACTGCTTTCCAATGAAGATTGAAATCAACCCACGAATTTTCTCAACAGATCTCAAATACCCTAAGAGCTAAAACCATTCAGATGAGTACTCGAGAGCTTTGAGGACCACTGGGACCCGAGAGCTTTGAGGACCAGGAAACCCAAATGAGATTTCGGACACTGGCCTTGATGGTTATTTTGGTTTGCAGGTGCCCTCTACTGTAATTATCACTGCCAATATAAAGAAGATTACTATGATGGCTATTATAATTGAGAATAGAATCACATCCATTATTTTCTCGAGATGTCCCTGACTCCTCGCTTTCAGGCTTCTATATTTTACATTTTCTACATGACACACTAGACGCTCTTGAATCAGGGAACGGAGTACAGAGACGGATTCAGGAATCTTTGATTTGTTATTCTAATATTCTTTTACCCAAATCTTGGCTTTCTTAAAGCGTTTTCATGTGATTTTCTATCAACTCCTTTTAAAAGAAATTATAGAGAGTAAACCATGATTGCCATAAGCATCTCATTAACAAGTCAGGATAAAGATGGGTTACCTACTAGAACAGCCACATAATTGTGGTTGATAAACGCCGAAAGACATTTTTAATTTATTAAATCCTAATTTTAAAATAAACCCTAATTAGGGTTTGAAAATAAAATTTGTTATATCAGGTCAACATTTTATTTGTCTTCCAAACCATTATTCCTGCACATTGCGATCTTCTATCTTATTCTTCATTTACCTCTAAATGTCGAGGTCTTCGGAAATGAGTTCCCACCACAATTGATGCTCATATAGTCAGAAATGAGTTCCCTCACGTCTGTTGTGGAGTCTGGATTCAACAGGCACAGTCCTCTCCAACCCACGATTCGGTTGGAAAAGCGTTTTGGGGTTCGAGATGATATGACGAAGAGTGGTAGTCAATAAATATAACGTTTTTCAGACTGGGTTGGCGAGGTCTTCCGCGCATTTCACATCTAATTGGTTGTGGCGGTTCAAGTTGTGGAATGTTCATAATGTGGGAGGTAATGCATGGAGCTTGTGGGATCAAAAACGAATGGTGTTGTAACATAAAAACTGTGGAGTGATATAAACATGGCATGAATATATATTAATTATTTTTAATCATTTGAACGTGTCAATTATATTCTTAATCATTTGAACGTGTCAATTATATATGCTCACAGTAATTTTTTAAGTATTATTAGGTAAATGTAAAAAAGTAAACATGTTAACGGATGCCTTCATAAATGCAAGGAAGTTATGAGCAATAAATCTGGCTCATTGATTTTGGAGGACGACTAAGAATATTCCAGCATCTTGAAAGTGTAGCCATCAGATTAGGGTTTAAGGTTAAATAAGATTAAAAGATCATTAATTGTGCCCATTGTCAATAGGTATACGCCTTTCGGCGTAATGAGTGTTAGGGAGCCATTTAATCTTGTAGCAAATTTTTTGAGAATTATTAGATTTCAGTGATACAAAAAGTATAGTTTTCATAGATCTTAAAATTTGATTCAATTTTTTATGATCTAGGCTAATTTAGAATTGGGCAAAACCCCTAAGGGCATTGTTCCACCATGCATGAGCCTTGGATCATGGTAGAACTCTCTTCGCGCCTGAAATTTATGTTGAATTCTTATCGCATTTGTGGCTTGAAAAGGGATTCTTTTTCCATAAGATTAGCCTACTCCCAAGTGTCAATGCTATATGGCAAACCTTAAGAACCAAACAGATTTGCCATAAATGCATGTTTGTGGAACCTTGATGTATTGTATTCCTTACATGGAACGTTAGAAAACTTCAAAGTTCCACCAACAATAATGATAAGTTTGTTTGGTGCTTAAGGTTTTCCCTGATGTTAGTGTTAGTGCAACGATTTATGTCAACTTGTCTCGATCGTTGTCCCAATGCTTACTCGTCTTTAACCTTTCTTGGGCATCGTGATTCCACGTAGATCCAAAGATTAGCAATTCATTTCAGTACAAAGAATTAAAGCTCATACCATGAAGTAAATCATTGCAAGGGAGTTTACATACAACACGCCTTTCTGATAGATGTAAGAGAGTGTGTTTTGAATACTTTGTGATATTCTTGTATACAACGAATGTCCATCTAAACAATCTACAACTAATGCTAGATGAAAATTTCTTGGATTGGAGAAGCTTCAACTTGGTGCATGAAGCCATTTACAAAGTCATTTGCAAAAACCATTTGTAGAAGCCATTCAAGTAATGTTGACATTATTCCAAGTTTGTGTTGCCTCTATTTAGTTGTCATTTGTAGAAGCTTCATAACATAATGCATGTAGGAGAATGTGGCGAGAGTTACCCAAGTTAGGACCTTGGCCAACCAGGGAGATGATGCCACAAAAAATCCGCGAGACTCTATCTGATGTCATAGATATCAAATGGAAACTATTCCAACATATGAAGGCTCACGTTGAATTCGTTGTGATTTCCTTCGAACAAGTTGACAACTTTAGAAAAACACAGTTGAGTCGTCTCAGTTATGAAGTGAACCTTTTTATGCAATCAAAGAAATTGTCAAACCATGTATTCGTAGTTGGGATTGATAAATGAGATCAAGTGAATGCACAACCCTTGCACTACTTACATGAATTTCACATGGATGAGGAGGAAACACTACACTCTTGTAGGCCATCCACCTATGAATATTTGTCTCTCTATTATCCAAGGTTGAAGGGAAGAAAGTCTTGATAGAGGATTATCTTGAAGTACTAAAAGAAGAGTTGATATTGTTGGAAATATTGTTCTCATTGATTTCAAAGACGAGGGGAACCTATAGATGTCGAAGATAAGTATTACAAGCATGCAAATGTCTAAGATAAAGATTGCAAGATGGAGATTGTTGAAAATATTATTTTTGGATTTTTTATGGTCAATTTGGATACCCTATCTTTGAAGGCGTGTTTACCCTACATACCTAGTTCAAATGGGAGCACAATTTATATGGTTGGAAAACTTATTCTGAGACATTTCCAATGGTATATGGGATTCCCTCTAACTCCCTAGGAATGAGGAGATATGAATTTTTCCGTCCAACAACCCAACCAAAAAATTGAGGTCGGCTCAGCTAGTCTTTACATGTCGGACCTAAAAGTAGGGACATAATTACTATAAATATATGATAGATGTGCGCATTTGTAGTGCAACCAAAAAAGAGAGCAAATATGAAGTGCACTGAAGTGATCCAAGGTGCACTAAAGGTATTGGGGTGTCTTTTGGGATCTAAAGGTGTGCAAGAGAAGTCTAAGGGATTTTCGTAGGGTCTTTCTTGTTTTGAAGGTGCACTATTTTGATGTTGTGATGTTGCCATCATTATGATGCTACCGTGTGTGCTATTTTGATATTGTGATGTTTCCATCTGCGTTATTCTGAGGTTGTGATGTTGTCGTCGGGGATTATATTCTTGAACAATGTTATGATGTTGGCTAGGGCATGAAGGCTACATGTGACTAGGGTTTGAAGGATTGTTTCTAGAATGAAGCATGTAGGTGAAGTCATAAGTACTATGTGTATGAAGATCTTGATTTGGTGTCTACACATATCTTGTTGAGTTGGTGCTCATGTGAGGGGATTGTTGTCTCCATCAGGTCGGTGCCTGCAAATATTGTAATAGTAGGTTGGTGCCTACAGGTGATGCTGGGTTGGTGCTTAGTTGAGAAGATTGGTGTCTCCAGTAGGTTGGTGCCTACATCTTGTTGAGTTGGTGCTTAGTTAAGGAGATTGGTGTCTCTAGTAGGTTGGTGCCAACAATCTTTGTAACAGTAGGTTGGTGCCTACATGAATTCATAAAGATAATTTTTATGGTTTTCTCTCAATTGGGTTTCCATATTAAATTATGTGCATTGTGATTTGAGTTTATATGTGAATATTGTCTCTCAGCTAATGAATGATTGATGAATAGTTAAATAAAGTAAAAAGTATCTTATATTGATTCACCCCCCCTCTCAGTATAAGCATAAGTTCAACAATTGGTATCAGAGCATGTTTCTTCAAAAATAGTCTAACCAGTGGAAGGTAGATCTCAAGAGCACATATGGCTAGTCAAGAAGGTTTCTTCACAAACAAGGGTCCATTGTTTGACAAAAAAAACTATGCATTTTGGAGTATAAGGATGCAAACTTATCTACTGCCTCTTGGGTTTGATATTTGACAATCAGTCGTGAATGGTTATACATCCCCAACAACTCCACCAACAAATGTGATCAGAAAGAATCCTAATGAACATAATGCAAAAGTCATGAATGCTATATTGAGTGGTCTATCAGAATCAAAATTTGTCAAGGTGATGCATTGTAAATCCACAAAATATATTTGGGACAAATTTCAAAACATCTATGAAGGCGATGACAAGGTGAAGAAGGAAAAGCTTCAAACTCATTGAAGACAATTCAAGAGTTTGAAAATGAAAGACAAAGAAAATGTTGTAGTATGTTTTCTTTGAGTGGACGAAATTTCAACACCATCAAAGGACTTGGTGAGGAGGTTGAAGAATTAGTGATTGTGCAAAAAGTGCTCAGGTCTCTCCACTTAAGTTTTGATGCCAAAGTCTATGCCATTGAAGCAATGAAGGATCTAGATAAATTAACAATGGATGAAATGCATGGGATTCTCACTGCATATGAGATGAGGGCAAAAAAAGAAAATCCAACATGGAAGGGAGCAACTTTCAAAGCATCAAAGAAGACAAAATGACACAAATTATGTGATTGTTCCATCCATGAATCAGATATAGAAGAAACATAATTTGTGAGAAAGCTAAAAAGAGGATCTGACAAACACAAAGGTAAGCTACCCTTCATATGTTTTAATTGTGGTAGAGTAGGGAATTTTGTTGCTAAGTGTCCATAAGCAAAAAGGGAAGACAATGATGATGAGGACAATAATGTCAAAGAAGAACATAACAATAGAAGCAAATCTTATAGACACAAGAGAGGAAAATATACTAAGAAGAAGAGTTTTTACTCTAGAGAGGATAGTAGCTCGTCTGAAGAAAGTGATGGATATGTTTTTGATATTAAAAAAGAAGACTGTATCTTCATGGCCACGGATACAAAGTCTACCAATAAAGAAAGTGAAGACAATAATAAAGAAAAACTAGAAGAACAATAAGAAGGCATTGATGGGGACGTGAATCTTGAAGCAAAACTCATTAGTGCCTTAGAAGAAATAGACAGTCTTAGAGAAAATACTAGAAAGCAAAAAGAGCAATTGTAGAAATATGAAGAGAACGATCATGATATTGAAGAAATAAAGGAGACAATTTTCATCTTGAAAACTCAACTAGAAGAGGCAAAAAGGATAGAAGAAGTGGTGAGAATCCAGCAACAAGAAAATGAAGAAAATTGCAAAAAGCAAGAAACTGAAATAGTTTCCTTAAGAACAGAGCTTGAGAAAACAACTATACAATTAAACAAAAGCTTGAATTTTGGAAAGTGTATTGAAATCTTAGACAATATTCTTAGTTTCCAAAGGTCACCATTCATCAAGATAGGTCTTGGCTACGACGAAAAACAAAAGACCCCCGAGGGAGATGCAAGCATTAAGGTTACAAAGCCATTAGAAAAAGGAAAATGAAGAATAACCTAAAAGTTGTGCCAATATTCTCAAAGGCTCCATAAACAATGAAAGCAGCAACAAGAAAGGAAATGATTACCAGTGGAAATCTGATTCTACCCACAAGAATGAGTTCAGAAGAGTTGTTCCACCAAGAAGACCTTTCACAAACCGGTACCAAAATCTCTTTCTTGGCTATTGTTTTTCTTTCCCTATCTTGGGGTTCGAATTGGCAACTTTACATGGGTCTCATCAAAGAGGAGTAAGATACCCCTCATGATATAACAAATGTGGGTTGTCTTGGAATGGTGTTGTTGGTTGCTAGACCCCTAGCGTCCTTGTTTACATGGATAACTGGAAAAAAAAAAGGATGTGATCATTCAAGTGGTGTTCGATCGAGGGGGTGTTTTGAAACTGAAAGAATGGAGACCCAATGTTGCTCTTGTAAACAAAGCCAAACACATCTAGTTTAGGTACTGAAATAATATATAGAGAGAGTTTCGAGACACCCCAAAGAGGTAATAGAATGGACCTCATATCTCATAGAATATAGGGCACTAGAGAAGAAAATGCTCCTTTGTATAGGTTGCTTGTAAGTGACATAGCTAAGACAGCCTTTCCTCTTATGGAAGTTGATGCTTCGCGTCGGCTTGAAGCCTATGCAATCCCAATTGAAATTGGTCTAGGGGGATACTAAGCATGTGCATCCAGTGAATAAAATCACAATACCTATGCAACATATTAAATGACTTTGAGGGTCATCACCTGGAGTTTTTTCCCTTCCCCTTTCCATAATATTTCAACACAACACCTACCTTTTACCAAGGGAATTGGGAAATACTCATTGTCCTAGGACTTGTCACATGTATAAAGGTTATTGTTGTTCCCCTTTGGTAGAACTTTGGAAAATATTAAAACTAACCTTTATTGGCATGTTGTGTTAAGAGAAATCACTAAGATTGCATCATCTAATGTCTTGTGAAGAAGTTGGATCCACCACTCCAAGTGGGTGTCCTACATTGAGAAAAGTGTACCATGTCTCAATATCGATGGCACTACATTGGATATTGGGGTCTTTCTTGTTCTCAAGGTGCATTATTATGATGTTGTGTTGTTGCCATCACAATGATGCTACCGGTTGTGCTATTATGATATTGTGATGTTTCTGTGTGCGTTATTCTAAGGTGGTGATGTTGTCGTCGGGGATTATATTCTTGAATGATGTTATGAGGCTAGCTAGGGAATAAAGGCTACATGTGACTAGGGTTTGGAGGATTGTTTCTAGAATGAAGCATGTAGGTGAAGTCAGAAGTACTATGCGTATGAAGATCTTGGAATGGTGTTTGTACATTTCTTGTTGAGTTGGTGCTCAGGTGAGGGGATTGGTATCTCCATCACGTTGGTTCCTGCAAATATTGTAATAGTAGGTTGGTGCCTATAGGCGATGCTAGGTTGGTGCTCAGTTGAGGATAGTGGTGTCTCTTGTAGGTTGGTGCCTACATATTGTTGAGTTGGTGCTTAGTTAAGGATATTGGTGTCTCTAGTAGGTTGGTGCCAACAATCTTTATAACAGTAGGTTGGTGCCTACATGAATTCATAAAGACAAGTTTTATGGTTTTCTCCCGATTGGGTTTCCATATTAAACTATGTGCATTGTGATTTGAGTTTATATGTGAATATTGTTTCTCGGCTAATGAATAATTGATGAATAGTTAAATAAAGTAAAAAGTATCTTATATTTATTCACCCCCTCCTCTCAGTATAAGCATAAGTTCAACAATTGGTATCAGAGCATGTTCCTTCAAAAACATTATAACCACTGGAAGGTAGATCTCAGGAGCACATATGGCTAGTAAAGAAGGTTTCTTCACAAACAAGGGTCCATTGTTTGACAAAACAAACTATGCATTTTGGAGTATAAGGATTCAAACTTATCTAATGGCTCTTGGGTTTGATATTTGACAATCAGTCGTGAATGGTTATACAGCCCGAACAACTCCACTAACAAATGTGATCAGAAAGAAGCCTAGTGAACATAATGGAAAAGTCATGAATGCTATATTGAGTGGTCTATAAGAATAAAAATTTGTCAAGGTGATGCATTGTAAATCCACAAAATATATTTGTGACAAACTTCAAAACATCTATGAAGACGGTGACAAGGTGAAGAAGGAAAAGCTTCAAACTCATTGAAGACAATTTAAGAGTTTGAAAATGAAAGACGAAGAAAATGTTGTAGTGTGTTTACTTCGAGTGGATGAAATTTTCAACACTGTCAAAGGACTTGGTGAGGAGGTTGAAGAATTAGTGATTGTGCAAAAAGTGCTCAGGTCTCTCCACTTAAGTTTTGATGCCAAATTCTATGCCATTGAAGTAATGAAGGATCTAGAGAAGTTAACAATGGATGAGTTGCATGGGATTCTCACTGCATATGAGATGAAGACAAAAAACAATTCCAACATGGAAGGGAGCAACTTTCAAAGCATCAAAGAAGACACAATGACACAAATTATGTGATTGTTCCAACCATGAATCAAATATAGAAAAAACATAATTTGTGAGAAAGCTAAAAAGAGGATCTGACAAACACAAAGGTAAGTTGCCCTTCATATATTTTAATTGTGGTAGAGTAGAGAATTTTTTTGCTAAGTGTCCATATGCAAAAAGGGAAGACAATGATGATGAGGACAATAATGTCAAAGACGAACATAACAATAGAAGCAAATCTTATAGACACAAAAGAAGAAAATATACTAAGAAGAAGAGTTTTTACTCTAGAGAGAATAGTAGCTCGTATGAAGAAAGTGATGGATATGTTTTTGATATTAACAAAGAAGAAATTCTCGTCATGGCCATGGATACAAAGTCTAGTAATAAAGAAAGTGATGACAATAATAAAGAAAAATCAGAAGAAGAATAAGAATCCATTGATGGGGAAGTGAATCTTGAAGCAAAACTCATTAGTGTCGTAGAAGAAATAGTCAATCTTAGAGAAAATAATAGAAAGCAGAAAGAACAATTGTAGAAATATGAAGAGGATGATCATGATATTGAAGAAATAGAGAAGACAATTTTCATCCTGAAGACTCAACTAGAAGAGGAAAAAAGGATAGAAGAAGTGGTGAGAAGCCAGCTACAAGAAAATGAAGAAAATTGCAAAAAGCAAGAAACTGAAACAATTTCTTTAAGAACGGAACTTGAGAAGACAAAGAATCAATTAAACAAAAGATTGACGTTTGCAAAAGTATTGAAATCTTAGACAATATTCTTAGTTGCCAAAGGTCACCATTCATCAAGATAGGTCTTGGCTACAACGAAAAATAAAAGAACTCAGAGGGAGATGCAAGCATTAAGGTCACAAAACTGTTAGAAAAAGGAAAATGAAGAAAAACCTAAAAGTTATGCCAATATTCTCAAAGGCTCCATCAACAATGAAAGGAATAGTAGGAAAGAAAATGATGACTAGTAGAAATCTGATTCTACCCAAGAGAATGAGTTCATAAGAGTTGTTCCACCAAGAAGACCTTTCACAAACTGGTACAAAATCTCTTTCTTGGCTATTGTTTTTCTTGCCCTATCTTGGGATTCGAATTGACAACTTTACATGGGTCTCATCAAAGAGGAGTAAGACACCCCTCATGATATAACAAATGTGGTTTTTCTTGGAATGGTGTTGTTGGCTACTAGACCCCTAGCGTCCTTGTTTACAGGGATAACTAGAAAAAAAAGGATGTGATCATCCAAGTGGTGTTTGATCGAGGGGGTGTTTTGAAACTGAAAGAATGGAGACCCAATGCCTCTCTTGTAAACAAATCCAAACACATCTAGTTTAGTTACTGAAAGAAGATAGAGAGAGAGTTATGAGACATCCCAAAGAGGTAATAGAATGGACCTCATATCTCATAGAATATAGGGCACTAGAGAAGAAAATGCTCCTTTGTATAGTTTCTTGTAAGTGACATAGCTAAGATATCCTTTCCTCTTATGGAAGTTGATGCTTGGCGTCAGCTTGAATCCTATGCAATCCCACTTGAAATTAGTGTAGGGGGATACTAAGCATGTGCATCCAGTGTTTAAAATCACAATACCTATGCAACATATTAAATGACTTTGAGAGCCATCACATGGAGTTTTTTCCCTTCCCCTTTCCATAATTATTCAACACAACACCTACCTTTTACCAAGGGAATTGGGAAATACTCATTGTCCTAGGACTTGACACATGTATAAGGGTTATTGTTGTTCCCCTTTGGTAAAATTTTGGCAAATATTAAAACTAACCTTTATTGGTATGTTGTGTTAAGAGAAATCACTAAGTGTGCATCATCTAATGTCTTGTGAAGAAGTTGTACCCACCACTCCAAGTGGGTTTCCTACATTGGGAAAAGTGTACCATTTCTCAATATCCATGGCATTGCATTGGATATTGGGGTCTTTCTTGTTCTCATGGTGCACTATTATGATGTTGTGATGCTGTCATCACTATGATGCTACCGTGTGTGCTATTCTAATATTGTGATGTTTTTGTGTGCGCTATTCTGAGGTTGTGATGTTGTCGTCGGGGATTATATTCTTGAATGATGTTATGAGGATGCACAGGGCATGAAGGCTACATGTGACGGTTTGAAGGATTGTTTCTAGAATGAAGCATGTAGGTGAAGTCAGAATTACTATGTGTATGAAGATATTGGATTGGTGCCTACACATATCTTGTTGAGTTGGTGCTTAGGTGAGGGGATTGGTGTCTCCATCAGGTTGGTGCCTGCAAATATTGTAATAGTAGGTTGGTGCCTATAGGTGATGCTAGGTTGGTGCTTAGTTGAGGAGATTGGTGTCTCCAGTAGATTGGTACCCACATCTTGTTGAGTTGGTTCTTAGTTAAGGAGATTGGTGTCTATAGTAGGTTTGTGCCAACAATCTTTGTAACAATAGGTTGGTGCCTACATGAATTCATAAAGATAAGTTTTATGGTTTTCTCTCGATTGGGTTTCCATATTAAACTATGTGCATTGTGATTTGATTTTATATGTGATTATTGTTTCTCGGCTAATGAATGATTGATGAATAGTTAAATAAAGTAAAAAGTATCTTATATTGATTCACCCCCCCTCTCAGTATAAGCATAAGTTCAACAATTGGTATCATAGCATGTTCGTTCAAAAATAGTCTAACCACTGGAAGCTAGATCTCAAGAGCACATATGACTAGTCAAGAAGGTTTCTTCACAAACAAGGGTCCATTGTTTGACAAAACAAACTATGCATTTTGGAGTATAAGGATGCAAACTTATCTAATGGCTCTTGGGTTTGATATTCGACAATCAATCATGAATGGTTATATAGCCCCAACAACTCCACCAACAAATGTGATCAGAAAGAAGCCTAGTGAACATAATGCAAAAGTCATGAATGCTATATTGAGTGCTCTATCAGAATCAAAATTTGTCAAGGTGATGCATTGTAAATCCACAAAATATATTTGGGACAAACTTCAAAACATCTATGAAGGCGATGACAAGGTGAAGAAGGAAAATCTTCAAACTCATTGAAGACAATTCAAGGGTCTGAAAATTAAAGATGAAGAAAATGTTGTAGTATGTTTTCTTCTAGTGGATGAAATTTTCAACACCATCAAAGGACTTGGTGAGGAGGTTGAAGAATTAGTGATTATGCAAAAAGTTCTCAGGTCTCTCCACTTAAGTTTTGAAGCCAAAGTCTATGCCATTGAAGCAATGAAGGATCTAGAGAAATTAACAATGGATCAGCTGCATGGGATTCTCATTACATATGAGATGAGGACAAAAAAAGAAAATCCAACATGGAAGGGAGCAACTTTCAAAGCACCAAAGAAGACAAAAGGACACAAATTATGTGATTGTTCCAGCCATGAATTAGATATAGAAGAAACATAATTTGTGAGAAAACTAAGAAGAGGATCTAACAAACACAAAGGTATGCTACCCTTCATATGTTTTAATTGTGGTAGAGTAGGGCATTTTGTTGCTAAGTTTCCATATGCAAAAAGGGAAGACAATGATGATGGGGACAATAATGTCAAAGAAGAACATAACAATAGAGGCAAATCTTATAGACACAAAAGAGGAAAATATACTAAGAAGAAGAGTTTTTACTCTAGAGAGGATAATAGATCGTCTGAAGAAAGTGATGGATATGTTTTTGATATTAACAAAGAAGAATTTTTCTTCATGTCCATGGATACAAAGTCTACTAATAAATAAAGTGAAGACAATAATAAAGAAAAACCAGAAGAATAATAAGAATACATTGATGGGGAAGTGAATCTTGAAGCAAAACTCATTAGTGCCTTAGAAGAAATAGACAATGTTAGAGAAAATACTAGAAAGCAGAAAGAGAAATTGTAGAAATATGAAGAGGACGATCATGATCTCGAAGAAATAGAGAAGACAATTTTCATCCTGAAGACTCAGGTAGAAAAGGCAAAAAGGATAGAAGAAGTGGTGAGAAGCCAGCTACAAGAAAATGAAGAAAATTGCAAAAAACAAGAAACTGAAATAACTTCCTTAAGAACGAAACTTGAGAAAACAACTAATCAATTAAATAAAAGCTTGAAGTTTGGAAAGAGTATTGAAATCTTAGACAATATTCTTAGTTTCCAAAGGTCACCATTCATCAATGCAGGTCTTGGCTACGACAAAAAACAAAATACCCCCGAGTGAGATGCAAGCATTAAGGTCACAAAGCCATCAGAAAAAGGAAAATGAAGAAAAACCTAAAAGTTATGCCAATATTCTCAAAGGCTCCATCAACAATGAAAGCAACAACAAGAAAGGAAATGATGACCAATAGAAATATGCTTCTACCCACGAGAATGAGTTCAAAAGAGTTGTTCCACCAGGAAGACCTTTCACAAACTATTACCAAAATCTCTTTCTTGGATATTGTTTTTCTTTCCCTATCTTGGGATTTGAATTGGCAACTTTACATGGGTCTCATCAAATAGGAGTAAGAGACCCCTCATGGTATCATAATTGTAGGTTGTCTTGGAATGGTGTTGTTGGCAACTAGACCCCTAGTGTCCTTGTTTACAAGGATAACTGGAAAAAAAAAGGATGTGATCATCCAAGTGGTGTTCGATCAAGGGGATGTTTTGAAATTGAAAGAATGGACACCCAATGCCTCTCTTGTAAACAAATCCAAACACATCTAGTTTAGGTACTGAAAGAAGATAGAGAGAGAGTTATGAGACACCCCAAAGAGGTAATATAATGGACCTCATATCTCATAGAATATAGGGCACTAGAGAAGAAAATGCTCCTTTGTATAGGTTGCTTGTAAGTGACATAGATAAGATAGCCTTTCCTCTTATGGAAGTTGATGCTTCGCGTCGGCTTGAATCCTATGCAATCCCACTTGAAATTGGTCTAGGGGGATACTAAGCATGTGCATCCAGTGATTAAAATCATAATACCTATGCAACATATTAAATGACTTTGAGGGTCATCACATGGAGTTTTTTCGCTTCCCCTTTCCATAATTTTTCAACACAACACCTACCTTTTACCAAGGGACTTGGGAAATACTCATTGTCCTAGGACTTGTCACATGTATAAGTGTTAGTGTTGTTCCCCTTTGGTAAAACTTTGGCAAATATTAAAACCAACCTTTATTGCTATGTTTTGTTAAGAAAAATCACTAAGTGTGCATCATCTAATGTCTTGTGAAGAAGTTGGACCCACCACTCCAAGTGGGTGTCCTACATTGAGAAAAGTGTACCATGTCTCAATATCCATGGCACTACATTGGATATTGGGGTCTTTCTTGTTCTCAATGTGCATTATTTTGTTGTTGTGATGTTTCCAACACTATGATACTACCATGTGTTCTATTCTTATATTGTGATGTTTATGTGTGTGCTTTATAAGGTTGTGATGTTATCGTCGTGGATTATATTCTTGAATGATGTTATGAGGCTGACTAGGACATGAAGGCTACATGTCACTAGGGTTTGAAGGATTGTTTCTAGAATGAAGCATGTAGGTGAAGTCAGAAGTACTATGTGTATGAAGATCTTGGATTGGTGTCTACAAATATCTTGTTGAGTTGGTGTTCAGGTGAGGGTATTGGTGTCTCCATCAGGTTGGTGCCTGCAAATATTGTAATAGCAGGTTGGTGCCTACAGGTGTTGCTGGGTTGGTGCTCAGTTGAGTAGATTAGTGTCTCTGGTAGGTTGGTTTCTACATCGTGTTGAGTTGGGGCTTAGTTAAGGAGATTGGTGTCTCTAGTAGGTTGGTACCAACAATATTTGTAACAATAGTTTGGTGCCTACATGAATTCATAAAGATAAGTTTTATGGTTTTCTCTCGACTGGGTTTCCATATTAAACTATGTGCATTGTGATTTGAGTTTATATGTGATTATTGTTTCTCAGCTATCTAATGATTGATGAATAGTTAAATAAAGTAAAAAGTATCTTATATTGATTCACCCCCCCCTCTCAGTATAAGCATAAGTTCAACAATTGGTATCAGAGCATGTTCCTTCAAAAACAGTCTAACCACTGGAAGGTAGATCTCAGGAGCACATATGGCTAGTCAAGAAGGTTTCTTCACAGACAAGGGTCCATTGTTTGAAAAAATAAACTATGCATTTTGGAGTATAAGGATGCAAAATTATCTAATGGCTCTTGGGTTTGATATTTGACAATCAGTTGTGAATGGTTATACAACCCCAACAACTCCACCAACAAATGTGATTAGAAATAAGCTTAGTGAACATAATGCAAAAGTCATGAATGTTATATTGAGTGGTCTATCAGAATCAAAATTTGTCAAGGTGATGCATTGTAAATCGACAAAATATATTTGGGACAAACTTCAAAAAATCTATGAAGGCGATGACAAGGTGAAGAAGGAAATGCATCAAACTCATTGAAGGCAATTCAAGAGTTTGAAAATGAAAGACAAAGAAACTATTGTAGTATATTTTCTTCGAGTGGATGCAATTTTCAACACCATGAAAGGACTTGGTGAGGAGGTTGAAGAATTAGTGATGGTGCAAAAAGTGCTTAGGTCTCTCCACTTAAGTTTTGATGCCAAATTCTATGCTATTGAAGCAATGAAGGATCTAGAGAAATTAATAATGGATGAGCTGCATGGGATTCTCACTGCATATGAGATGAGGACAAAAAAATAAAATCCAACATGGAAGGGAACAACTTTCAAAGCATCAAAGAAGACAAAAGAACACAAATTATGTTATTGTTCCAACCATGACTCATATATAGAAGAAACATAATTTGTGAGAAAGCTAAAAAGAGGATCTAACAAACACAAAGGTAAGCTACCCTTCATATGTTTTAATTGTGGTAGAGTAGGGCATTTTGCTGCTAAGTGTGCATATGCAAAAAGGGAAGACAATGATGATGAGGACAATAATGTCAAAGAAGAACATAACAATAGAAGCAAATCTTATAGACACAAAAGAGGAAAATATACTAAGAAGGAGAGTTTTTACTCTAGAGAGGATAGTAGCTCGTTTGAAGAAAGTGTTGGATATGTTTTTGATATTAAAAAAGAATAATTTCTCTTCATGGCCATGGATACAAAGTCTACTAATAAAGAAAGTGAAGACAATAATAAAGAAAAACCAGAAGAATAATAAGACGACATTGATGGGGAAGTGACTCTTGAAGAAAAACTCATTAGTGTCTTAGAAGAAATAGACAGTCTTAGAGAAACTAGTAGAAAGCAAAAAGAGCAATTGTAGAAATATGAAGAGGACGATCACGATCTTGAAGAAATAAAGAAGACAATTTTCATCCTGAAGACTCAACTAGAAGAGACAAAAAGGATAGAAGAAGCGGTGAGAAGCCAACTACAAGAAAATGAAGAAAGTTGCAAAAAGCAAGAAACTGAAATAGTTTCCTTAAGAACGGAACTTGAGAAAACAACTAATCAATTAAAAAAAACTTGAAGTTTGGAAAGAGTATTGAAATCTTAGACAATATTCTTAGTTTCCAAAGGTCACCATTCATCAAGACAGGTCTTGGCTACGATGAAAAACAAAAGACCCTCGAGGGAGATGCAAGCATTAAGGTCACAAAGCCATAAAAAAAAGGAAAATAAAGAAAAACCTAAAAGTTATGCCATTATTCTCAAAGGTTCCATCAACAATGAAAGCAACAACAGGTAAGGAAATTATGACCAGTAGAAATCTGATTCTACCCACAAGAATGAGTTCAGAAGAGTTGTTCCAGCAAGAAGACCTTTCACAAACCAATACCAAAATCTTTTTCTTAGCTATTGTTTCTCTTGCCCTATCTTGGGATTTGAATTGGAAACTTTACACAGGTCTCATCAAAGAGGAGTAAGAGAACCCTCATGATATAACAAATGTGGATTGTATTGGAATGGTGTTGTTGGCTGCTAGACCCCTAGCATCCTTGTTTACAGGGATAACTAGAAATAAAAAGGATGTGATCATCCAAGTGGTGTTCGATCGAGGGGGTGTTTTGAAACTGAAAAAATGCCTCTCTTGTAAACAAAGCCAAACACAACTAGTTTAGGTACTAAAAGAAGATAGAGAGAGAGTTATGAGACACCCCAAAGAGGTAATAGAATGGACCTCATATCTCATAGAATATAGGGCACTAGAGAAGAAAATGCTCCTTTGTATAGGTTGCTTGTAAGTGACATAGCCAAGATAGCCTTTCCTCTTATGGAAGTTGATGCTTGGTGTTGGCTTGAAGCCTATGCAATCCCACTTGAAATTGGTCTAGGGGGATACTAAGCATGTGCATCCAGTGAATAAAATCACAAAACTTATGCAGTTTATTAAATGACTTTGAGGGTCATCACATGGAGTTTTTTCCCTTCCCCTTTCCATAATTATTCAGCACAACACCTACCTTTTACCAAGGGACTTGGGAAATACTCATTGTCCTAGGACTTGTCACATGTATAAGGGTTACTGTTTTTCCCCTTTGGTAAAACTTTGGAAAATATTAAAACTAACCTTTATTGGTATGTTGTGTTAAGAGAAATCACTAAGTGTGCATCATCTAATGTCTTGTGAAGAAGTTGGACCCACCACTCCAAGTGGGTGTCCTGCATTGAGAAAAGTGTATCGTGTCTCAATATCCATGGCATTGCATTGGGATCTGTGATACTACATTGGGATCCATGTACCAATATTTGGTCATATCTATCGACATTGGGATCTATGTTATTTTCCTTGGGATCCATTTACTTCATTGGTATGCATGTCACTGCATTGGGATCCATAACAGTGCATCAAGCTATGAAGGGGATGTCACATCATCACAGTGCCACATGGAGTACTTCAAGAGGGTGCCCCTACTTGGATGATATTAACCCATAGATGTGCCTCATTCTCTGACATGGACCACACATGGGGTCTGTTGAGGTAGTTAAGTACTTGGACCATGTTATTAGAGGTTACAGATCATGTTGTTATAGTTGGTTATAGGGGGTTGATTTGGTTATTGCATTTGGACCTTGCACATTTGATGAGGTGCCTTGCTTTGGGTCACACGTGCCACATCCCTATCCTTCTAGGATGCCACACTCTACTTTGGTTGAGTATACTTCATTATTACAATTTGAACCATTAGTTTGTGGACATTTTATGAGGGCACTCCATCTTTGGACCATCATTTGACTAGATCATGGGACGTTGGATTACTTTGAGGAGGGCGCACATTTGTCTGTGCTCTATTGGACCACACGTGTGGTATATTGGTCATATTCTCACTATTTTATGAGGGTGTCCCTTCATTTTTGGATTTTGTTGTAACTACTTGAGTATTGTTCCATGGTTTCTTGTGATCCTTGTTTTTGCATATGGTATTGTATCTACCCATGGTTTTCTACATGGTTCTAGAAGGCCACATCTTCTATATAAATAAGGCTTTGTCCTCATTTGCAATTAGAGTTTGGAGAATAAGAGATATCATTTGAATCACTTCTATCTATGCCATTGGTTTTAACTTAGTATTTCTTGGGGGAATGTTTGCGAGGAATCTAGCAAGAAGGTTTTATTTGTGGCAGGTGAAGGTGGATTGAAAAACTTGGCAAGGAGCCATAAAAGGAGCAAAGTGTTACATTGGAGGAGCTTCATAAGGTAAATGTTTTCCTTATAATCTTTAGTTTTCTATATCTATACTAGAGTATTGACTTTGACAAAGCTTCATTTTCTTTCCATCTCATACCCTGGGATGGTGTAGAGGCTACCTCTTGCTACTTAAGGAGTTGGTAACACACTCCTATCACCATATAGATCTTGGAGCACCGAGATTTTCTTGGGAGAATTCGCTAGGTACACCTTAGGGTTGCCTAGAGTGGCAAGATTATTTGCAAGGACCAAGCCTCAAGAAGTATAAGTCAACTCCATGGCCCAATAGGCTTTAGGCACTAGTCTTTAATTTCCTTTCTCTCACAAAAAATTCAAAATTTAACCTTTCTCTCTTTATTTTCTTTGGCAATATTGGGTTTTAAGGGTTTACATTCATAGAACAAGATTGCTAGATTCCAAGTCTAGGTTTTGATTTCTAATTGCTAGATCATGTTGGATTTGGATCATGCTTGTACTAATAAATTATTGAATGATATATCGATTAAATATTGCATAAGTAACCTAGCTTAGCTATCTGAAAAAGGGTTTGGATCTTGTTTGAATTCTTGCTATATTTATGGATCTAACCCTAAGTAATAAAGTAAATCCAAATTATTTGAATTTTATCATTTCTATTGGGTTGCTTTGGTTCATTGCTAGGAAACATATGGTGAATGTTAGTCTTGTTCCTATTTAATTATTTGGCAAGGGTTTATATGCCAATGTTGAACCACTTTCATGACTTATATGCTTGATATGGATGGATCAATGTTAAAATGAGTGCAACAACTTAACCTACGATTAAAATGACTTGCATCTTTGGGCAATAAATCTCTCTTTCAAAGCTTGATGTTTTGGTTCTAAATCCATCTTTTCCAAGTCTGAACTTGTTTGTGTTGAAATTGGCAATTCTTACAGCCCAATAGCCCTCTTGGTACTCACATGAATGTATGATATTTCTTGTTACCTTACTTTTTAGCACATGTGGTAATGGTTTACAGTTTGCATAAGGGTTAATTTTCGTTCTTCTTGCATCATCCTTTAGTAAACATTTTGGCACATTTGTAATCTCAAACATCCCCTAAACCAAATCGATGTAGGAAAGGGTGGAATGACTTGGTCCATAGTGTTAATGACATGGTTTCTCTGACTCGACCTTTGGTCTCCTTAGTGACAATTGGCGGGTCTATCGATTCTCTTGGATAAAAAAATAAAATTGTTTGAAGGTTTTCAACACTTTTTCACTGCAAAGTTGTGGTCTTTTCATTGAATGCTTGCAACACTAATCTCAACCAAACACATTTCATTGTTGGTACTTTTCATATACAATCACATAGAGATCAAATTTATGGTTATCGTTGCCATCACTTGAGGTATTCTTCATTGTTTAAAGCAATGTTCATTGTGCTCTTAATATTTATTATTTAAATGATGGTAACAATGGATGATATGCTTTGAATATTGATACACATAATCTATTTAAACATTGTGGGCTGCTCTCATGATATGAAACACACTAAATGGTAACTTTGAAACATTATTGGTGCAAGAATTTGATCATTGTTTGCAATGACATAATTTCATCATTGTAGAACATACTTTGAATATGCTCTTCTCATAACAATAAACTTGTGATAGTCTATTTTGAATGTTGTCGAAGGATCATTGTTTGTTTGTTTGATATTTGGGTTGAGTGATATGACATAAAATAATTTCATCACTATTTGAGTGCCTTACACTGTAACAAACATGTGGTAATATTGCTCAAGATTACTCACTATTTACATTACATGAACTGTGGAATGTTCTAAAGACACATAATGGATTGATGTTTCTCATGCTAAAGATCAATGTTGAATGGTATAACTTTGTTATAATTTTGTTTTCATGAACAAATGATCTGGATTATGCTGAGAATGAAACGAGGTAAGAACAAAAATATAGCAGAGAACACATAAATACAGTGAAACCCAACTTCTATTAATGAATAAGAGACAAAAACATTGTAGAACACAAACTGGTAGGATGGGGTAGCTTATCTCTAAAAAGAAAGAGATGTTGTCTACGCTTCATTTGCAACAAGATTTACATCACACTCCATTGCATGCTTAAAGGGCCTCCTTCACCTCAATTGTATATGAGAGAGTGAGAGGAGAACAATTCCCATGATGCATGTGGGATAAATTGGACTAAGTTTATAAAATTCCATAGGCATGTAAAACAGTAGGACTTCTCGAGTGGTCACCCATCCCAATACTACTCTAGCCCGTGCACGCTTAACTGTGAAGTTCTAATGGGATCCGATGCATTAATGCTATGTTGTAGGCATGTACATAAAACCACTAGGAAATCATTACACGATGTCTATAATTAACAAATGAATATGGAACTACATTCCATTCCCCATCAAAAGGGTGAATATCATGGTTTATCAAAACCATAGGCTCGAAATGTTGATTTAGTGGAAAAGGTGGATGGCCACCGAGATCCACCTGGATCATTCCTCCCCCCTTAGGAAGCAATGGTCCCCATTGCATCAAGTTCCCTCAGGAGATCGAGAAACTTCTGTTGAATTTGAACCTTGGTGAATTGCTTGCCTTGTTGAAGTAGATGTCTTTATTGTACTTTGTCCGTGGAAGGATGTCATGAACATGTTGGAGGAGTTGGGTCCATTCAAAAGATCTAGCTGCATGATCTTCCTTGGTCTGAGTGTGGGAGGACTTTGCTGATGAAGATGCAACAAGAAGAGTTATATCAATGGGGGATACTGGTGGGAACCCCAAGCACACCTGAAAAGGGTCGTGGAAAATAGAGCTATGTTGAACATATGGAAGAATCTCATTTTGTTCATGTTCCTCTATAATCGTGTCGACTTGCTTCTGCTGGATAGAAACATCTTGGGCTTAGGTTATAGTGGTCGCAGTGTCTTTCTGTTCACCTTATGATCGAAACATGAAGAGGCTAAAATTTTCGGTATGAGAGATTACTTTGCAGCACTATTTTACCAAGATAGTAATCATAACTACCTCTGGTACCCTGTAGAGCTAACCTCCTAGAGTAACAATGACATTGTGGGGCCGAGACTCATAGATAGCCTGGATTTTCCACATATATGGTTTTCCTAAAAGAACATCACAGACTTCAAGTGGGGAAACATCACACACTACCTCATCATTGAAGGGCTTGATGCCATAGGATAGGTGGCACTGTTGGTTGACACGGATGTCTCATCCCCGACTCAACCATTCGATGGTGTATGCTTGGGGGTTTGACATCGTTAGCAACTTCAATCTCTTGACAACCTCAGATGAGATCAGGTTCTTCTGAATCCTGCTTCCAACAATGAAATGTAGTGGAGTCCCCTTTACCCACATCTGCAAGTGGAAGAGGTGCTCCTCCTCCTTAATCGCCTCGGTTTCTTCTGGTTGTATTATTGTGGCCGCAATGGTAGTAGTGGATTCTACATAAATTATTTGTTTCCCTTTATTATGCTCTAAATCAAAGTCTAAGTTAGGTTCTGATTCTTGTTCTTTGAGCTCGACCACCAATGATTGTTTCGAGTGACATTCATCAGTGTTGTGCTGGGGAATTTTGTGGAGCTCACACCACTTTTCAATGTTTTTCTTAAACTTCTTGTTACCCTTCTTTTCCTACGTCTTGGAATGGATCTCTTGAGGTTGGCCTTCCTTGTCGATATGTCCTTCGTTCTATGAGTTAGGGTTGCCTTTTCCATACTTCTGTTGTGGCATAAATTCAAACCCGAACTCCCACTTACTCCGCTGCTTGAATTTATGCTCGATTTTGACCGCATATCGATAAGCAACTCCCAGTGAGGAGATGTCAAAGAAATCTATATTTGTTTGTATGTACATGTGCATACCACTACGATACTTCAATATCAAGTGAAACTCAGAGTCTTTGATACCCAACTTTGAGCGCAAGGTATGAAAGATGTTATTGTACTTTGGCACCATTTGGTCTCTTTTCTGACATAGAGTTGTCCATCTCATGTACTGGTCATCACAGTTTCCAACAAGGTATAACTCTTCCTTTATGGCGTCTACAAAGGCTGCCCAATGGGTTCTCTCCTGAATGGTGTAGATTTCCCCGCGATGTACCTCTCCCAATAACCTTCCCACCAAGATCTGACATGGGGAAGGGATTTAAGGAGTGCGAAGGTGATCTTTTCACTATAGGAAAAATTTTGTACAGAAAAATAACCTTCTAGCAAATTCAACCATTTTTCTAGAGCATCTGCATATATTTGGCCTTCAAATAAGGGGATATCAAAATTGACTTGTACCTTGTAGGGTGTTGCACCTATGAAATGGTTGCTTGTCGAAGATGCCTTGGTCGTCGCCATTGGTAGTCTTCAAAGGATCCGAGCGAAGTTGTCCATCATCTCATTCCTCTATCGCACGAGGGCTTCCTTGAGCAACATTTTGAAAGGATATCATACTCTTTTGTCTCTCTTTTCTTCCGCTATGGGAGGTCACTTGGGCTAGCGAGAGAGGTTGTCCTCAAGTGAAACTAGCTCGAGACCCAAATCTCTCTACCTTGACCTCATCAGGGACCTGCTTTGAGAAATGACAAGGAGTAGATTTCTCTGATACCACTGATCCATATTACGCTGAGAACAAAATGAGACAAAAACAAAAAATATAGCAGAGAACACATAAATACAGTGAAACCCAACTTCTATTAATGAATAAGAGAGAAAAACATTGTAGATCACAAATTGACAGAATGGGGTAGCTTACCTCCGAAAAGAAAGAGATGTTGGCTATGCTTCATTCGCAACAAGCTTTACATCATACTCCATTTCATGCTTAAAGAGCCTCCTTCACCTCAATTATATATGAGAGAGTGAGAGGAGAACAATTCCCATGATGCATGTGGGGTCAATTGGACTAAGTTTATAAAATTCCATAGGCATTTAAAACACTAGGACTTCCCAAGTGATCACCCATCCCAGTACTACTCTAGCTTGAGCACGCTTAACTACGGAATTCTAATGGGATCTGATGCATTAACGCTATGTTGTATGCATGTACATAAAACCACTAGAAAATCATGACATGATATCTATAATTAACAAATGAAGATGACATTGCATTCCATTCCCCATCAAAAGGGTGAATATCATGGTTTATCAAAACCATAGGCTTGAAATGTTGATTTAGTGGAAAAGGTGGATGGCACTGAGATCCACCTGGATCAATAGAGTTAGATTATTGGCATACAAACCCGTGGTAATATTGCTCAAGATTACTCACTGTTTACATGAAATGAACCGTGGAATGTTCTAAAGACGCATAATGGATTGATGTTTCTCATGCTAAAAATCAATGTTAAATGGTATAAATTTGTTATAATTATGTTGCCATGAATATAGTTACATTATTGACATACAATCTCTTGTCATTTGGTCTCAATATGATCTAGGATTTTCACTTGCAAACATAATTCATGACCTACTTTCTTGTATTATTTGCATCACATCTCGTATGACACAATGATTTAAGCTTCATTGTGCTATTGAACACTTGTTTCTTGTTTTCCAAGAGTGATGTTGAAAGAGCACTTGTCTAAATCAAACATGGTTTGAGCTTGTTCATGATTGAATATTTGATTTACCTATTCATGTTTTCAACTTGATTTGTATCCCTCAGAGTGGGTAGTATCGAATTGATAAAGTCTTTGTCAAGCCAAGTTAGAAGAGCTTCCCTTCTTTGCTACATGACCTAGCTTAGCTCGATCGTTAGGAACACCCTCCTTAGGTTAGGAATCCCATTCCTTGGCCTTAAAGTGAGAGGCAAGGCCACCGAGGTGACAGTGGGTGGCTTGCCTAGTAGTTGCCCCTAGGCCCTCCCAAGGAGGGTAACACTTTCCCTTCAACGTGAGCTTGAGCGGTAACATGGTATTAAAAGAAGATAGAGAGATAGTTCTAAGACACCCATAAGAGGTAATATAATGGACCTCATATCTCATATAATATAGGGCACTAGAGAAGAAAATGCTCCTTCATATAGGTTGCATGTAAGTGACATAACTAAGATATCATTTCCTCTTATGGAAGTTGATGCTTGGACTCAACTTGAAGCCTGTGCAAGCCCACTCAAAATTGTCCCAAGGGGATCCCAAGAATGTGAGAAAATAAACCCCAAGTATAGTGAGTAATCATCAATAAATGTAAGAACATACCTTGCTTTGTTGATGGATGGATGTGGAAATGGACCCATGAGATCACTGTGAACAAGCTCCAAGGAAGAGGAGTCTCTCCTTGCCTTCCCCTTTTCAAACTTCTCTTCAGAATGCTTGCCAAGAATGCATCCTTCACAAACCCTTTCAGAAAAGTGAATGTCTGTCAAGCCTTTGACCATTACTGTCTTGGAAAGTCCTTGCATGTACCTAAAGTTTAAATGACCAAATCTCTCATGCCATACTCTACTACTATCATTAGCATGTGTAAGTAGCAAAGAGGAGTCATAGTCAGTAAACTTAGTGAACTTATACAACCATGATTTGTGATCTACCTCACCAACTGCAATAATGGAACTGCCATGCATGCCAAGTACAGTAACTGAATCTGCTATAAATTCAACCCTTTTACCTGTTTTAGTGATCTGATAAATTGAGGGAAGATTTATAGAAATCTTTGGAACATGTAAAACATTCTCAAAACTTCCATTAGGGAGTTCCACTCTCCCCTCTCTTGTAACTGATATTGGAGTATCATCCCCCATGATAATAGGAGGTCCAGAGCATGAACTCAAAAAAGTAAAAACTTCCTCTTTAGCTGCCATATGATGTGATGTGCCAGAATCTATAATCCATGAAACAGATGAGGAATTAATTGCAACTAGAGCATGATTATTACCTTTCTTAGGCGCATGGTATTCTCTATTCTTCTTCTTGGCTCCTTCAGGAATGAAGTCTCCAAGGTTATTCTTCTGAAGTACCTATGTCATAAGACTGATATTCTTCTTCATGATTCATTTTATTGCAATATGTGCACTTCTTTCCTTTCTTCTTCTTCCCTTTGTAATTTGAAGAATCTTTTGAACCTAAAGAATCCTTGAAGGGTTTGGAATATCCGCCATTCTTTGACTCTGGATGCAATATCTCCTTTTGTTTCTGCTTTGATTTCTGAATGGATGACCCTTTTCCATCATGCATGGTGAGTGCATATGCTTTGGGATCTTTTATGAGGCCCATCTATATGAGTTTTATTTGCTCTTGTGTGAGAGACTCAATGAAATGAGCCATCGTAGGAATTTTCCAATTTTCTCCCAAAAGACATCTGCTAGAATGGAAATTGGACACATATACAACGTATTCTGGTCCTAGCTTGGCCAATATTGTTAGAATAAGTTGTTTCGCTTGTGTAGAATTGTCAATACCACATTCACCCAAGCTCAATATGAAATACTTAAACTTAGTAAATAAATCCTGTATATTATCAAAACTTTTAGGGTCTAAGGTATTCAACTCTACCTTAAGCACATGACCTCGCATCTCATCCTATTTTTCAAAGAGTCATTCCAAGGTGGTCCAAATATCATTTGGAGTCTTGCATGTGGCAACATGAAACCATAAATCAGTGGATATTAACTCAAGAAGGAGTCATGTAGCCTCATCCTTACGATTCACCCATCTGGTCTTCTCAAGTGCGGATGTGGGTTATGTTTCCGTCGCCATAGTCAAATTATACAATCCTTTTCTTTTGAGTTGGAATGCGGCCTTCAGATTCCATTCAAAATAGTTGTATGGTGTGAGTATTATCACCAGACTTGATTGAAGAAGTTGCATCATCTTCATCCCTGCTATTGATTCTGAAAAGATCTTGAAACCTGGATCGTGGATTCCGAGATATGACAGATGGTTCTATAACAACTATTGATATGATAAAACAACTATATATCCTAAAATATGATGAGGGTTTTGGAGATTTTTGGTTAGCATGAGCATCCCTGTGTTATACATCTCTGGTCAAAATTTCAGCCCGACCCAAATCATGGATCTTGAGATATGGTTACTTTACTGTAGAAAACCAATTTTCTAGAGGGCAGATTGAATCGTCGCACCCTAAATAAGGATATAGTGCGACTATGTTGAATCGTCGCATCCTAGAGAAGGATAAAGTGCGACGATTGTGAAAAACTGAATCGTCGCACCCTGGTAAAGAGTATAGTGTGACAATGTTGCACATTGGCAATGTATAGGCTGCGACGATTCCTGATTTTTTTTTCTTAAGTGTGAGTGTGACCATCGCACCCCAACAATGGAGAGACTGTGCCGATTCCAATTTTCGCACCTTTCTACATGGATAGGATGTGATGATGGAGAAAACTAGGTTTAATCAATAATTAAATCATGTTTCGCTCTTCTCTGGCTTGTCTAGGTTGCTCCAAGCAGCTCGGCTCTGATACCATGTCAGTGTTTCTTGGAAACCTGCACAGGAGACCTAACTAAAGCATACACAAACAAAGATTATCAAGAAAAGGAAGAGAGATACAATATGAAGAATGAGAATCAATGCATATTATGATCTATTCAATGAGTGGGTGATATGCACTCATATAGGCAATGACATCCTATCTTAGGAATGCATGCATAATAGTGATGGTCTAAAATTAGAAAGTATAAAATAGAACTAGTCAGTTAACTCCCACTGAACTAGTGTGCCGAAAATAGAAATTTCTCCAACAAGTTGTTGGGGACTATGATGCATTTGTCCTTATCACTTGAGGATATTGTGAACAAATTCATCATGTTCTATCGTGGCTTCTATGGGGAAACAAATTTCGTATAATATTTCAAAGATCAATGGGAGTCACCACGAACTAAGTAACCTTATTAAAGATATTTTGTCAATGTTAATATATACCAATATCGATTACTTTGGTTTACATTCAAAACATTGTGGGTATGTGGGTCGAAGAATCCATGAACTTTCAACATTCAAACTAGAAACACATATTGTTATCATTAAGTCCTACCATAATCACATCAAGCAATAGTTTCATAGGGAGGTGAGTTGAATGTATTGGCATTATCACTTGGTTTGTGTTGGTGTTATAACAATCATTAAACAGATAAAATAACTATTAAGGTAATGTCAATGTTAATGGAGGTTTGTATCGCCTCTTTACAAAAAATGGATTAGCTTATTGAGAAACTTACATTATAAGTACACTCTTGCTATCGATTTTATGTGTTGGTGAAGAAAACAACTTTGCTAAAAAAATGTGACAAATCACATACAAAATACTAAATGGGAGAGTGCAATGAATATCCTAAACATCGATGGCCTTTATGACATTATTGACCTCGATGTTGTGCATATTAAGTCACAAACTATACAATCATATGTATTCTACATTACGTGGAATCCAAAACTGAAAATGGCATATTGCGAATGTCCAGATGAATTGAGAGGAAATATATGCAAACATTTATTTTCCAAGTAAAACCTCATGGGGAAGCCCCTAAGCACTTCCTTACATTCCGTAGATGATTCCTAGTACAAACACATTGACCATTATTATGGAACCTAACCTTATAGGGACATTGAGTGAGGCATACAATAGAGGCAACTGGCCTAAGGGATCGACCCCAAGACCTTTTTCATTAAGCTCAAATGACTCAACCATTTGAGCTAGCCCAATGCACTATATATGAAAGCATGTTATCAAGACATATTTGTACATTAAAGGCAAGGCCATTGTTGTTCTGCCTAACGTGCCACCAACAACGCCTAAAGTAGATACAATGGTATTCCCCAATGGCGATAATTTGGAGACAACTACAACATCACACATGTTAGGAAAGGGGATGGTGGACAAGAAAACTAGAATCTCATAGATGAACATAAATAGAAGTGGGTGGTTGAGGAGTTTAGGAAGTTCATTGATCATTGCATTTCTATGGAATGTAAAATGTGTGTGTTAAGGTTGGAAACAATGAGGCCTATAATGACAATGAAGTGTTTGGAAGATATTTGAACTTATAGATGTAGTGTTCAAGGAATTTGAAAAGGGATAATGTTGGCACTAGCTATTCCCACAAGTACCTAAATTTTTTAGTGAAACACATTTTAAAAGGTCTACAAAAACGTGAGCATGTGCATATATGAAATTTGGTTAGCTTATGGTGCCCCTTGAGATTGCAAAGAAGGTGAATGTGATATACAACATAAGCAACCAAATCTAATGTTGCTTCTTGGAAAAAATCACATGAAAAAGTCATACAGATCACATCAATTCTCCTAAACTAATTGGTCACTAATGTCCACGACCACATCAATGCTTCTAAACTAATTGGCCACTAATGTCGACATAATACATTTCTTTCACATCATGCAAATTTATTCTCATAAAAGGATTAATATGGTTCATGTTGCATATATATACATGTTTACTTTTACACTTATTCTTTACCTTAATACCACTTGCTTCATCACATTTGCATATATCTTAATGCATATATTACATATTACAGAAAGAACATGGGGAGGGGAAAACATGAAAATAAATAATAACATATGTCATCATTATTAGTCTATGTACTAAGAAATTTTGTCTATGTTATTACTTTTGTGTCGATGTTATATAGAATATCATAATTTTGTGTCAATGTTATATAGAACAAGTGTTGCATGGCAGCGTAGTCCCTGTCAGGTTGGAATGGGAATAAATGCACAGAGATGGGGGAATAAGTAGTGGAGGAAAATGGAAATTGCAATGGACACGTGGCAATCAACATGAAGTAGAGGTGGTATCAATGCAGAAAATGACACGTGGCTCCTAGAGAAATTCTGGAATTCAAACCATTTAGTTTTTGAAATTATTTTCATTCTAATTATACTGTGTTATACTGTGTTTTGCTTTTATTTTTACCAGTAGTACACCAGACAGAGTTTGACTTGCCATGTTCAAAATTTTCGTTCCTACCTTGCATGTTTTATCTCTTCAATGTATTTATGAAATTCATTCATAATGATTTCTGTATACTTACAACTGCTTAGAGTTAAGTACAATTTTCATAGTCACTTCTTTAAATAGAGTTATATGCGGTGGAAAAGAAACAAATATATATATTTTTTGAATCCTAATGTGTTATTATAGATGTGGTACTCCTCTATAAGTTTTTCCCGTGGCGTGTATAGTTCAAATGTGGGACTTAGAGAATATCCGTCGTAATGACTTGAAGCAATATAAAATGATAGAAAATGTTTTTTGTTTTTTGTTTTTGTTTTTTGAAATAAAGGTTCCTGGAAAATAGCACCAGGAATCACACACATTAAACATTCAATTTAAATAAACACAATCTCTTGACATTCAACATAGTTGAAGATAAAAAATTGTGAGCACATAAAAAAAAAAGAATATGACCGATATGCATAAAGAGAACTAATTTTTCATTTCGAAAAAAATAGTTTTCTTTGAAATATATCAAAAAATAATATTGTCTGTTACATATTCGTGGAAATTTAAATGCGTTTGTCATATAGACTGGGATTGGGGCTCCCGCAAACCATAAAATAAATAAGCACAAGAAATTGGATTGTAGAAAGAAGAAGTGGGCGACAATAGAGAGCAAGACCTGAAAAGAAGAAATTGGAAGTTATCAATCTTTGGTTAGACATTTCTATTTAAAGAGTTGGAATAATTGGATTGATAAACAAAGATGGATGTGATCAGTATAGAATTACATTGATGGTATATATATCCCACTTTTCTATTTGCTTGCTGATGCGTTTTTATTGTTTTCGTCGACGACTACTGGATTCGTGCCAACTACTCGTTGCCTTTCATCGGTGAGCTTGTCGATTTCCCTTTGGAGCCATTCTTCAATGTAGCCTCTAATGGGGGCCACGTTGATCTCATCCCGGATTTTTATGTTGAAAAGATCCTTTTCTAATTCCTTTAGATCGATAGAAAGATTACGCAGAGCCTAGTCAATTTCTTCATTTTGTACCAAATAGTCCACTAGCCAGTTGTCCACGTCTTCTTCACCATATTCAAAGATGATGTAAAACTTTTCTAAAGACAACCCCTTAAAAATATCAACTTGTTCATCGAAGGCTTGCTTGGTTAAAGGAAAGGAGTTGACGATTAATTTGGGGTCTTGGACCTCGTTGGTACTTCCAGCTAAGTCTATTTCGATCAACTTTTTGAATAATTCTTCTTTCTTTGATATGGCTTGTTCACATGATTGGACAATGAGATGCAGGTTCTTCACTTTATCTTTCCAGCATGAATTTAATTGAATGATTCGGTTTGGGGAGGGGAGATCTTCTTGTCTTCTTCTCATATCTATCATGTTGTTGACATGGACGCCAAAAGGGATGACCGTCTCTATATAGAAACGTTCTTCATTTTTTAAATCTGCCTGCAAATGTGCGTGCAAAGCATGTGCCCTCATTCCAAGGGAAGCCATACTTTGTGATGTTTCCCATGCCTGAGTAATTAGCTCCATTATTTTCTTGATATTTTTCTCCACGTAGAGTCTACATGATGCAAGGAGGCTGGAGGATCCTTTTAACTTGGCTGCAGGGGTGGTAGGCATGGTTATTGCTAAAGGATTGGCATGCAATGGGATAGGAATCAAATCTTCCTCCAATTCCTTGAGTCGGTCCTTCAGTCTGGCATTCTTGGCCTCAATGCCTCCAATGGAATCATCAAGAGCATCTCCGGTTGCTTGGTGAAGTCGAGATATTTGGGACGACCGCATGTTCCTAAGGTTAATATCTAAACGATATTTTCCTTTCTTATTTTTTACATCTCTCTTTTCAATAATTAAATTTTTAGACTCGCTATAAAAAACAACGCTCTGGAATACGAAGGATTCATCTTCGCCAAAAATTTTGGTCTCAGCTATTTCCATTAGGGGACTATGGTGGATCGCGTCCCCGAGCTGATCAACGTTGCGGAATATGCTATCTAGATTAGTCTCAAGTTCCATGTCTTCACTTTCAATTTCGGGCTCTTCCGCTTGCCCTACAATGTTTTTTTTCTTCTTCCTCACAAGAAGCTTGTGAGAACTATCAATTTTACCATGAGGAGGGTTCTTATCTCCTCCTCCGTTTGAAGAATTCTGGGTTTCTTTCTTACTAGGGTGGGCCTTTGGAGCGATGCTTCGGGATGTCGTACTCTTGGGAGTGGTATCTGGGGATTGAACACTCTTCTCACTGGGGGATTTTCCCTGTTGTTTGTGCAATTTAGTGGTGCTTTGTAATGTCTCTAGGTCTCTAGTGTTAGAAGCTGGAGTGTTTTTGTCATTGTCTCTGTATTCATTCAGGCCTATCTAGATAAAATAATTGCTGAAGCCAACTGCTAGTAAATGTTCTAAAAAAATCCCATTAGGGTCAAACCCTCTTAGCCTTTCAACATATCTTAGGTTCAATTTGTTGAAACAACCTAGGAATTCATCAATTTTGTTGACGTTCCTGAACACGAAGTCTCCGACTTTCCAAGGCAGAGGAACAAACTACTTTTTTCTCTTCTCATGGAATAAATGCAACCAATAGTTGTATTGCCTTGCTATTTCTGTAACAAACATTTTGTCCGTAATGTGACATGGAAGGAAAGCAAGATTTTCCTTGGAGCCAAAAATCATTATCACACCGTAATTCTCCATTTGTTCAAGTGTCCCCTCCCTATACAAAAACTTGGTTGTGTGGTCAAACATGCGGGGAGCATCCTTTCCTAACAATAAATCTTTGAAAACTGAGACAAAGTCATTAAAAACCTCATAAAAACAATGGGAGGCCTTGTGCCTCCACAAGGCTTGGTACCGAAAGGTTACTGGGTCGATTTCACAGTTTACCTTAATTGACACAAACAATTTTGGAAATGGACAACAATGCGCTATCGTGAAAATCAAGTAGGATGACATATTAAATTTCTTCTCCTCTTTGAATTGTGAAAATTGGGAACATATTTCAATCGAAATTAGCTTCCCCCAATAAAAAATGGCTCGTTCCTCGACTGTGAAATAAAAAATATAAAGAATCATGCAGGGAATACTTGCTGTGGATTCTTGTCCCGTTATTCTTGTAAAAAACCATGCAATTTTCTGGAATGGATTTCTAAATGAACTAACCTGCAAGCTTGTGATATCATCAGGAACTGCCATCGGGCCTTTCAGGAACTCAGGAAAGAGGTCCAACCCGTTATCATTGTTTTTTAGGAATTGCTTGCAGTCTTATCCTCTGAAGGTCAATGTTGGCTATGACAATCCTAACATCTTGCGGAAGACCTGAGGTGACAAAGAAACAAGAGAGTGGTCCCACAGTGGAATAATTCTTTGGCCTGAAATATATCTCTCAACGCACCCAGAGACCACCTCCTTATAGTAAAAAAATTTAGGGACACAACTTGCACAAGCAATTCCAGAGGTCCAAATTACTTCATTCTGGGCGGAAGGAGATGAGTAGTAAGAGTATGCCATGGACCACTGGCAGTTCTGGTCCTCACGCCCAAAGATGTTCACTATATCTCCACAGAACTGTTGTCGAGTTGGTGCCATAATTTGACGAGAATGTTCGTTTGTTCCAGACGATTCTTGAAATGAATAGTTGGAGGGGACAATATAACCCTCCACAAATCTTGGTCCAATGTGTGTGAATGGGAGATCTCCTCGAGCCTTTTGCTCATTAATGACAATCTCTATGGTTGCTGCATGATGAACTATTAGCATTAAAGCTTATTAATTCCATACTTATAAGTGCAAAGGTTGCGGGTACGATGAAGAGCAATTAAGGATTGGAGGTTTCGTGGACCCGCCAACCCGACGACCTGTGGAAGACATCCCATGATGTTTGAAATGAACACTCACAAGGGATAATATAACCCTCCACAAACCTTGGTTTAACACATATTAATGGGAGATCTCCTCGAGCCTTTCCCTCATTAATGACAATCTTTACGGTTCCTACATGATGAGCTGTTAGCATTAAAGCTTACTAATTGCATATTTATAAACAAGTGCGAAGGTGGTAGGGATGGGGAAGAGCAATTAAGGAATGGCTAAGTATGAAAAGCGCTTGGACGAGCTTCAAAATAGGGTTACAAGGGATACTCAGGAGAGGTGAGGGCCCGCCGGTCAAATTGTATGTCTCGAAACTTTTGAGTGCAAAATGTGTAACAAGGAAGAGGGGATGATGTGGGAGTCTAGAAGTCAATTTGTATATCACGGAAGTCTGGGTGCTGTTTGTAGGTCACAAAACAATGGAAGTGCAATCTAGATCCCGCCTGCCTGGGAATCTATGATCGAAAAAGTGGCTAGGTATGGAATGGGGAAGCAGTTGGTCAGAATCGTGATATAAAATCACAAGTGCAAATGTGAACCTGTGAGTCCGCCAACCCGCGTAGTTAGACATTTTTGGAAAAAATGGCTAAGTAACCAAAAAGAGAAAGTAGAGGGAAAAAGAAAGGGGAATTTGGTTAAGTATAAAAGAGGGAAAAGAAGGAGATAAAGAGAGTGGGAAAATAGAAAAATGGAGGGAAATTTTTGTAAGCGGGAATTGGTGTCAAACAAACCCCATTGTTGCAAAATCATCATTTTCTAGTCCAATATTTTATCCACTTACTTGTTTTCTATTGTCCTCGTACCATTAAAAAGGGTGTGAACAAATTCTTTGTTGAATATTTGTTTTTATTGCAACTTGTGATAGTAATTGTGTTCTTGATACATTTTTTAATGCCTTGAAATATTATTTTAAGTATTAAACTTCCTGCATGATGAGTTGTTAGCATTAAATCTTAATAATTGCATATCTAGAAATAAACTTACTGTACTATCAACTTGACTGTAAGTATAACAATGACGAACTTGAATTTTAATATTGTGGTTGATTTCATAGCCCCATTTGACTTCACTACAATATAACATTTTTTTTTCAAAATATTTGCGAAGAAGAAATTTGGTAATTTCATTAATAAAGTAAAAGTGCTTAAATAGAGGCCAGGGGTGGACAACTAATAAAATGTTTCCTTTTGGAGTAAAGGAATCAAGGAAGCAAAAGCGAAATAAGAGATCGTTTGCTCAACAAGGTTGAGATGAAAACGAATCTTCTTGGGTAGGGCCCCAACTCCCGCATCGTGAATTAGTGTTGCTATGTTTTATCTGCATTACGAATAAAATTGAATGTTGGTTTGAAACTGTCTGAAATTCATTTATGTTTCCATAGAAGCCTCATGTGATCGACACAATGCATTGTCATATAATTGTTCAATGCTCCATATTAGATCAAATTACTTGAGTCAATACAATATTTAAGAATTATGAGACTATCGAATCATGCAAATGAGAAGAGGTGTTAAATCCAACAAAGAAGCACCAACCAAGAATCCAAGGCAATTTTTTTAATAGTAAATCTATAAAAAAAACAGTGGGCAATATATATTTATCCATAGACATTGGACTGATTTCTTTACACTGAAGCATTGAACATATTTGTCATAAATACAGGTACATGAGTTACAAAAAAAAAAAACATGCATACAATTTTGTGTTGTTCATCTAGTGTGACAACATGTAGGAGCCATCGACAAGCTCTTGAACATGCATACAAAACTGATTATCATGCTTTTTTAGGAACTCCTTGTAGTCTTCTCCTCGAAAGGTCAATGTTGGCTACCACAATCTCAATACCTTGCGAAAGACCTGAGGTGACAAAGAAACAAGAGAGTGGTTCCGCAGTGGAATAATTCTTTGCCTTGAAACATCTCAACAACACTCCTACTCCTGACGCTGACGACCTAGAGACATTGCAAAGCACCACTGAATTGTACAAATAACAGGGAAAAGGCTCCGGTGTGAAGATTTTCCAATCCCCAACCACCACTTCCAAGAGTATGACATCTCGCAACATTGCTCCAACAACCCACCCCAGTAAGAAAGCAACCCATAATTATTCAAACTCAGGAGGATATAATAACCCTCCTCGTGGTAAAATTGATAGTTCTCACAAGATTTCCATGAGGAAGAAGAGAAAAAAAACATTGTAGGGAAAGCATAAGAGCCCAAAAATGAAAGTGAGGACACACCAAGAGACCACCTCCTTACAGTCAAAGACTTCAAGGACATATCCTGCACGAGAAATTTGAGAGGTCCAAATTACTTCGTTTTGGGCGGAAGGGGACCAAGAGACCCCCTCCTTACATGCAAAGACTTCAGGGACACAGGATGCATGAGTAATTCCATAGGTCCAAATTACTCTGTTCTGGGCGGAAGGGAATGAGTAGTAGGAATATGCCTTGCACCACTAGGAGTTCTGGTCCTCACCCCCTAAGATGTTAACTGTATATCCATAGAACAAGAGAGTGGTCCCGCAATTGAATAATTATTTGGCTTGAAATATATCTCTGGGTGCACCAAGAAACCATTTCCTTATAGTCAAAGACTTCAGGGAAACAGGCTGCACCAGGGACAAATCCAAACCCTAAAAATGAAAGGAAAGGATACATATCTAAGGGTGAGGACCCCCATTTGAGCTGAGAGATTCAAAATCTCGAGCGACAAAGCGACTATTGCGTTCAACGTCGGTTTCTTTTCTGAAACCTCTTCCTTTGGTTTTGTCAGGGTTGCCATCGCCGAGCCAGTAAATTCCCCTCTTTATGGTGGATTTCAATTTGGGCGTAGAAGTGGGAACAATGTCTGCCTTGCCATCATCCATCAGATGATCTTATTCCGGCTCGAAATCGACCACATCAAACTCTACGCTGACCATCAACGTAGGGGGGCGGGTTGTCTAAACAAGGTGGGTTGCCTTGAAATTCTTTGGCTTGAAATATATCTCTTGGCGCACCAAGGGACCATCTACTTCTTTCCTTCTGGGTGGAAGGAGATGAGTAGAAAGAATATGCCCTGGACCACTTGAATTCTGGTCATCATGCCCGAAGGTGTTTACTGTATCTGGACAGAACTGTTGTCGAACTGCTGCCATAAGTTAACGAGAATGTTTGTTTGCTCTAGATGATGTTTGAAATGATCATTCGGAAGGCATAATATAACCCTCCACAAATCTTGGTTTAATGCATATCAATGGAAGATCTCCTTGAGGCTTTCGCTGATCAATGACAATTTCTATGGTCCCTGCATAATGAGTTGTTACCATTAAAGCTTACTAATTGCATACTTAGAAAAAAGTGCGAAGGTGGCGGTGACAATGAAGAGTGATTAAGGATTGGAGATTTCGTGAAGCCGCCAACCAGACAACGCACGAAAGAGATTCCATGATGCTTGAAATGAACACTCAGAAGGGATAATACAACCCTCCGCAAATCTTGGTTTAATTCGTATTAATGACAGATCTCCTCCATCCTTTCAGACATTAATGACTATCTTAATGGTTCCTGTAGGATGAGCTATTAGCATTAAAGCTTAATAATTGCATATCTAGAAACAAGTGCGAAGGTGGCAGGGGTGGAGAAGAGCGATTAAGCATTGGACATTTCGTGAACCCGCCAACCTGCGAAAGTGATTCCAAGAAATGGCCAAGTACGGTAAGCAGTCGGTCGGGCTTCAAAACAAGGTCACAAGTTATACTCAGGAGACGTGAGCGCCCGATGGTCAAATTTTAGGTCTCTGAACTTTTGACTACAAAATGTGTAACACGGAATAAAGCATGATGATGGACTTCAACGGTCAAATTATATATCATGAAACTTCGGGTGTTGTTTGTAGGTCATGGACCAATGGAAGCACAATGTTGAGCAAGCCTGGCCGGGAACCGACGATGGAAATAGTGGCCAAGTATGGAATGGGGAAGCGATTGGTCGGACTCGTGATATAAAAGCATGAGACATATTCAGAAAAATGACTAAGTAACCAGAAAGGGAAAGTAAAGGAGAAAAAGAAAGGGGAATTTGGTTGTCAATTCATAGATCGGGGAAGTCCGAGTGTTGGTTGCAGGTGGCAGAACAATGGAAACACAATGTTGAGACCGCCTACTCAGGAACCCAAAATCCAAAAAGTTGTTGAATATGGAATGGGGAAGCAATTGGTCGGACTAATGATATAAAAGCATCAGTGCAAATCTAAACATATGAATTCGCCAAAGACATTTTTCGCCAAATGACCAAGTAACCAGAAAGGGAAAGCAGAGGGAAAAAACAAAGGGGAGGGCAATTTTCGGAAGCGTGAATTGGTGTTAACAGATCCCCATTGATGGTCTTAATAGTAACTATGAAGTGCATTAAACATGTGAAGAGGATCTTCAATCAAGGAATAGAAAAAGTGAGTCATGCTTATACTTTCCAGGATGTGTTTGGATAAGAGAAGCATAAAAAAGCTACAGGAAAATCAATTTTGGGATGTTCGAGTAAAATTATTGTACTGTCAACTTCACCATAAGTATAACAACGACGAATTTCAGTTTTAATTTTTTGTGGTTGATATCATAGTTCCATTGGACTTCACATAACATATATCCTTTTATTTCAAAATATTTCTGAAGATGATTTTTGGTAATTTCATCGATCAAGTAAAAGTGCTAAAATGAGCTACATATTACATTTGCTTCATAGAGCTTACATTAAAAGGCAGAGCATGTCTTGTATATTCCTTAAGATCATAGAAAAACCACTAATATCCTAAATGTATCATCCATCCATAATCAATAAATCGGGCCCATGAGAACCTTGAACTACAACATGAAAGCACATGAACAAAAGTCTACCAAACACAAGATAGGACAAAACCAACGAAGATTGGGCATTGTATCCCATCTATAACCAAATCCCCAAATGGGCACCAAGAAATTTTCCGATTACTATATTACCATGAAGCAAGATCACTATGAACATTTGCTTCCGATAGTACTATGAACCAAGATCACTTTGACTTGACAATGTTCTAACATTACCAATTCTAGAAAAGAGTGTCAGCATTTAACTTAATGGAGTTCGAACAATGCCAAATTTTCAATATTATTGAAAATGCCCGATGGTTCCATTCAGAGGAGCAAGCCATTTTGACGGTTCAAAGGATGGATCTGATATATTCACAGTTGGATACTTTGTATGAGGTTTGTCTTCATGCTTCTCATTCCTGGACTGAACAATCTTATGTGCTTCCAGTTCAATTTTCCATGGCACTGCAAAAATCTATTCATATCCTCATTGGGTAGCATGGACAGATACACATGAGATTGTTTCGTTTCCTGCCAACGCTTGATATGTTTTTTTTTTTTTGGTTCAGGCGATATGCAATATGTCATTGTTCTCATTTAATGTAAATTTGCTATGGATCCGAAAGTCGCGTAGCATGTAGACATTGTTTGCCTTTTTCTGTAGGTATACTTCATATGGCAATTTTGCTAACCTAGGAAGCACATCTTGTAACATAGGTTGTCTAATTGTACAATGTACAATTGTGTTGCTAACGGTTCGGATGGAAACTTTGAGGCAATGTCTATATATGTAAGGGAATTTTTTACTACATCGTAGACAATCAATTGTACCATCATTTATGAAAGCAGAGGCAGAAGCAGGAGAGTTACATTTGGCACATACATGCTTGAAGGGGGTCGAGTACGCATTTGCTGCAACCAAAACACCCTCAACCTGCGCACATGAGCATAGTAGTTAATATATTGAACAATATAATATACAACTGTACAACAAAAAAGCTGTAGAAAATTGGTCAAGGAAATTTTTATGAGCAAAGTGTGGATGGAATTGTAGATGTATACGCACAACAGTTGTCGAGCTAGTTAGTTTCTTGAGATCCTATACTATGTATGTTCGCAATTTTGTTACAAATGTTGCTTGGGTTGTGCGAAAGATCCTTTCTTTAACATCTCTTTTCTTTGTTAAATTTTTGAAGAGCATAAGTGGAAATTTCCCTTTATGCAATTGTTGTTCCATTGAGGAAAACAAATTTGAATAGGTGTCGAACAATTGCAGCTGCAACATGGAACAATGCAATAGTTGTGTAACATAACTAAGATATATGAACATGTGAAAGTAAAGGATAAAACTGGATATGGAGAACGATACCATTGCCTTGTCATTGTTTGGCTCTCCATATTTTATATGGAGAATGTGTTGCGAGCCAAGTTTTCTCGCGAGTGTGACAACTGCATGAATGGTTCCGATTGGGTAAGTGTCATTGCTCTATGCAAGTTTGTTGATTGTTGTGTCCGGTACGAAACAATATTCTGAACAAATCAGAAGAATTTTTCGACAATACTTGTTTTGTTGAGCAATATAATCCGATCACAATCACCACGGTCATATACTGTTTTCAGTAATATATTAAAATTTGTAATGGATATCCCATTACCTGGAAAGATCTTTTCTTCATGTTTTTGGACAATTTGTGTAGGGATAGACAGTGTGACCGTCATCATGTCTTCGTTGTCTGTCATGCCAGCACACACAATACATCTAGTTTTGTTTTCCTTGTCCAAGTAGGTGCTATACACGACAATTATGTCCCCGATGAACACTTGTCCAGTTCGACAGCTGTTCAAGCCTTCTATTGATAGTATATTGGGTGTTATAAGTTTATACTTGGTGACATTTTTTGAACATAAAAAGTAATGCGAATGGTAGTTTGCATTATTTTTTTGTTTTCTTTTTTTTTGGCATAAATGTACAACTAGACGCACAACTTGGATGAAGTATGCAGGTCATAGTTTTGTAACTAGACCTCTTAGTCTACGGAACTTGCACTATGTTGGGCGTTTCACTTGCGCTTGTCGATACTTCTTGTGAACTGCAAAGTATGTGTTGCAGATGACATCAACATATTTATCATGGCATAGATGAATAAATATTAGCTCAGGATATTTGTTTGGTGAACATATCAAGAGCACAATGGATGAATCTTTACCTTTGGCCTTGTCGTTTTGTTGATGTTTGCGATGATTGACTGCTCATGCCCATGTCACTCATCCAAATTTTTCTGATGCAAGCATGTGTACATGAACATCAGAAGGACTAAATAAGCATATGCCTTGTATATTGTCCATAATTGATCTGAATGCCAGATATAGGCTCGAAGGAGATGGAATATGAAATACGATGTCAAGGGATACTCAGGAAATACGAGGACTCGATGGTCAAATTGTATGCCTTGGAAATTTTGACTGCAAAAATGTGTAACAAGGAACATGGCATGATGGGGGAGTCTGGTGGCCAATCTGTATATCGCGGAACCCCCGAAGCTAGAGGCACAATTTTGAACCTGCCATCCCGGGAACCCGCGATAAAAAAAAGAGTGGCTAAGTATGGAATGAGGAAGCCATCAATCAGAATCGTGATATAGAAGCATGAGTATAAATGTGAACTTGTGAGTCCACCAACCCGCACACCTAGACATTTTTGGAAAAACGACTAAGCAAAGCAACTAGAAAGCGAAAGTAGAGGGGAAAAAGAAAGGGGAATTCAGTTAAGTATATAAGAGGGAAAAAAAGGGATAATAGAGAGTGGGAAAATAGAAATGGGGAGGGAAATTTTTAGAAGAGGGAAGTCTCAACAAATACCCATTGTTTCCAAATCATCATTTTCTAGTTCAATATTTTATCCACCTACTCATTTTGTGTGTTTGATTTACTATCACAATTGGTATACCTTTTCGAAGATTGTACTTCAGCTTCCTCTGCTGTGGCATATAAGATTTCATCCTCTTGTCCAACCAATTTGTTTCTTTCAATGTTGCAATGCAGAAAATACAATGGACATGAAGGTAAGTTGGTATGTAGAAAGACATGTAAAAAAATAAATATAGTTCTATTTATTTCAATGTAGCAGCACATAGAATACGATTGACATGAATATAAGTTATTATGTAGGAAGATACGTAGTATCTACATACAATAATTTAGGTGAAAAGAAGTAGAACAAATATACAGACAATAAATTAGGTGAAAAGAAGTAGAACAAATATATAGACAATAAATGAAATACAAAACAATGGAATRTGAAATAAGAGTAGAAGCATGCACCTTTGTATCTCCTCTTCTACATTTGTGGTAAAGAGTCCTTCGTCTTCTCCAGTTATTCTGTTTGTTTCAATGTGGGAACACACAAAATACAATGAACATGAATGTAAGATGGTATGTAACGGAAAATAGGTAATATGTACATACAGTAAATGAGAATCAAAGGAATAGAATAAAAGAGAGTTAGAAGCATGAACCTTTGTTTTTCTTGATCCATGGTTGTGGTTATATAGAATTTTTCCTGGCCAAAATATATTACAAGCCAAAAAATATTAAGAAGTTCGATGGTTGTAGCTGAATGATTTGGTTTTGTGCAACAAAGTGTCCAGATATGCTTTGAGACATGGAAATATAATTTTGTAATATCTTTGATGTATATTTCATAATTCAAGTACAAGACAAATTGTATCGTGGTCAGAGCAGTCTGTGTATAAGATAAAGAGGTTGTATTTTGATATGGGCACATTTCACCATATATGGTCAATAAGTGTGTTTTGTACATGTTTTATCTTAACCAAAAGAAAGTGGACATTGTAATTGCACATGTAGTTTTCCAATTGTTTTGTTATGGCACTATTTTGTAGCATGTCAACACTGAAGTATCCTAGAATGATAATAGTTTCATTCAGATGTAAATGGTGTAATGATTTGAAAAAAACATTCATTATCTTAACAATGTTGCACACAGAGTGACATAGAGATTGAATGTTGCAATTTGCAATCCACGAAAGACTACTCTTGCTAGCACCATCTCAACATCTTTTTCTTCTATAAGAACATTTTTCAAAGGCATGTAGGTATGGTTCAAAGTTTGGAGAAAAAATTGGAGAAAAATTTAAGAGCAGGAGGGAAAGATATTCCAATTTTGTGCAATTTTGTTGCAGCCTAGCCACCGTTGTACCATACCTAGCCCTTCTACACCTACCCACAGTTTTCTTGTACAAGAACATCCTACGAAGGAAATAGTCTTGACATCATATTTTTCATGAAAAAGACACAGGTTCGATTCCCATATAGGATAGGCAGGTGCTCATTCCCGGGCAAGCTGGGAATATCATCGAGGGAAAGGTGCGAAGGCTGAAGAATTGCTTATTCAATTCAGACACTAGATTCCTACTTTGCCACATATGACAAAGGACCGAGATTTGCAATGCTAGAAAAAATGACAGCCGGAGTTGTGCAGACGACATTGGCATGCACATGGTGCAGAGCCAATTTAAGAGCAAGAGAAAAATATATGCCAACCTCTATGGTATTGAAACTTACTCGTTAATGATGAACGACATAACCACAGGTCCAATTGCAGGTGCAGGACATCCGGTGTAGGACCCCAACCTTGCAAAGTCAAAGCAAACAAAAGCAAGCAACAAGCAACAAACCAGTGAGAAAGAACCAACAGGTCCAACTGTAGGTGCAAGACCTCAACCTTGCAAAGTTGAACCAAACAACAACATGCAACAACTGACGAACCAATGAACCAATGAACAAGAAACAACCAGTGAACCAATAAATAATATATGTATCTTCAATGATGACTAAATTGCATTCCAAGCATAGAAGAAATCTGAAACATATGATGACCATGCGAGTGAAAATACTTAAACATTCTTACTTGCAAACTACAAACAATAAAAAACAAAGAACAAATATGAATGAAACTATGGTATTGAAACTTACTCGACAACGATGAACAACAGAATCGCAAGTCCAATTGTGGGTGTTGGACTTGAACCCTGTAAAGTGAAAACACAACTCCAACTACGGGTGCAGGACCCCAACCTTGAAAAGATGAAGCAAACAAAAGCAAGCAACAAGCACCAACAGGTCCAACTGTAGGTGCAAGACCTCAACCTTGCAAAGTTGAACCAAACAACAACAATCAACAACCGATGAACCAATGAACCAATGAACAAGAAGCAACCAGTGAACAAGTAAACAATATATGTATCTTCAATGATGACTAAATTACATTCCAAGCGTAGAAGAAGTATGAAACATATGATGGCTATGCGAGTGGTGATGGAAAACAATATTGTCCAAATTCACTGCAACATTGTATGGAAAAATTCGAGGAAGAATGTACTGTGACATGCCTATTTAAGTAAACATTTAAGGCCGTCAGGCCTTTTTAAGGGCCTCACGCTATGTAAACATTTAAGTTGGCCTATTCAAGTACCTCAAAAAGAGTGTTAATGCTAAAAAAATTTGGTATGTAAACATTTCAATAAAAATAAAAAAATTTAAAAAGAGCATTGATGCTCAAAACTTTGGATATCTAAACATTTAAAACATTGGGAATAGTGAAGCTAGCAATAAGACTTAGAATCTATTCTCCAATGAGATGATGACATATAATATATTTTTATTATATACAAAATAATGTTTTTAGTTCTATAGTTCGAACAATAGAGATGATGCGGAAATTTATAGTCAAAAGACATATTAATATGAAATCATTATCGATTTCTATAGTCCCTCCACCCCTTCGACAAGGACTAATAACATAATTTCATTATGATAGTCTCATTATTCGAAGCATGCATATATTCTCTTCAAATTAGACATGCAGTCTATAGAATAATTTGTACATTATCTTTTTTGAAGACCTTCAACTAATGGCTAATATGGAAACAAAACTAAATATGACAGTGCTTTTATTAGGGTGTTTTGGGTAAATGGTTCCTAACTACCCAATTCATTCCAAAATCTCCCATGTTAATTTAATGACAAGTACCTCGATCATAACATAACATGTGTCCCTCATGTACAAGCTCATCGACAAGACAGAGAAACAAACACGACGAGACTTAGCATCCCCTCACACATGTCTAAGGTTACGATGGTACAAGATACTGAAACCGTGGATCTGATATTCCCCAAGGTAAGTTGGATAATGATTTGTTGGTTTTCAGCTAGGTGAGAGGACGTAAGGCTCCTTTGCATGTCTCTCCTTGGGTTGGTCTTCGGTCTGGATTTATCTATGTTGTTTCTTATTCCGCTCAGTCTTTTTAGAGCTCGAATATTGATCATTTGTATCTCTATTTTCCTAGATATCGTTGTCCTATTCTCAAAATTGGATTTTTGAGAATTAAAGTTTTAGGTTTAAAAGAACTGGCTCTAATTTTAGTTGTTCACTTGGTCTTCTCTCGACCTCAGCCTTGGCTCACAAGTAGACTTTTGGTTTCATTTCCTCTCTTTGTATGACCCACTTTCACTTTGTGCTTATGCTATTATTGTTTAGTTTCATTTTTTGGTAAAGATTTCTTTCCCCTGAGACTCTAGGAAGTGGTGTTGAAATTTTCTTTATCTCTTCTATAGGTCTCATTCCAGAGGCCCACTGCCCGTTAACAAAGATAACTTCACTTGGATCCTAGTTAATCTTCTTGCTTTTCTTTTCGGTTTAATTTTGTAAGCTAGTCATTTCTCAACTTTATTTTCATTAGTTCATTTGCACATTGTGGATCACCACGATTTACTTGAGCTAAGGAGAATTTTAAGGTCTAATGAAGAAATGGTACAGGGAAACAAAGCATCTATTCTTTCTTTCATCACCAAATTCAATGAATATGAACAACATTGTATGACACAAATAGTAGAAACTATGAACACTCTTTTGCAAGTCAAGCAACAATTGACCATCCTTGAGGCTGAGTGCAATATTTTCAAAAATCTAGTAGAAAATTTGAACAAAGATGCACATTTTGATGGTTTATAATCAGATGATGTCAGAACAAGGAGAAAACAAGGATGACAACACAATGATATAGATGATAGAATTTATGGGCATTGTAGATCAAGAACCAACATGCAACAACACTAGAATAGACAAAGCAACAAGTCATTGCACCTTTCTTTACCATATGTTTTTTAAAGCAATCAATATATTAGTCATTTTCAATAGGATTTACTTTAGTAGATATATTTGGAAGATTTTTCCAAAGGATATTAGTAAACTTTGTATAATGTTTTAGTCAGATGTAGGCAATTTGAATAATGTAGACTTTATGTATGTATAACTTCTCCATGATTCATGGATGGTAAACAGGGTAAACTGTTGGCCCAGATTATGGGGCCTAATCCCAAGTGGATCAAGCGAGTCAAACCCATGACCTCCCCAACTAATCACTGGGGGAGAGATCTCATGTCTGGCACAAGACCACTTGAGCTAACCCTTGAGGCTATATATATGATTATATGTTAAATGGAGGTGGTTTGAAGTTCATTCTTTGATCTTTCTAAATATTTTCCAAAATCAAAATGTTAATGAAATTATGATTTTCTTATATATAATTCTTTTGATCTTTTTGTATATAGGAATTTGAGATGTGAGAGATGAAAATTATTTGAATAAATTTAAAATATGATTTTCTTATATATAATTATTTAGTCTTTTTTATATAAAATTTGAGATTTTAGATATCAAAATTATTTGAATAAATTTAAAATCACAATTAAAAATTATTTGAATAAATTTAAAATCACAATTATGTTTGAATTTAGTTAATGATTTTTTTTTTCAATGTTTTGTTAGTCCTTCCAAGCAAGGATTATACTTTACATTAATAGAAAAAATTGTTTGACTTTGTATTAATTTGCCAAATTTATTTATAAAGTATTATGATGTTTTGCACAAAAATGTATTCACTTAATATTTATTTTTTCTTTAGAAGTAAAACTCCCAAGCATTGCTTTTCATTTTGAGGATGGTATCGGTTTGACTTTCTATTAATTTGCCATTTTTTTTATAAAGTATTATGATATTTTGCAATGTATTAACTTAATATTTATTTTTTCCTTAGAAATAAGGTTTGAAGGAACTCCCAAATACTGTTTTCCATTTTGAGGATGGTATCCGGTATAAAGTAGGCGATCAATCTAAAAATCAATTCCATAACCTTTTACATAAAGTTCAAACATTCAATCACTTGAATTGTATTAAGCTTATATTTTAAACACATATACTTAAATTTTATTTTTTTATTTAATTTTATCATTCTATTTGCTCATAATATTAGATAATGAATTTGACAAAATATTATAATTTAAAAAAAATTACCAAATTAAAAAAATTAAAATTAAAAATATTAAATTATCATTTGAGCTTGATTGCCAAGGATGCACACAATGACATCTATTTTCATTAATGGAAATAATTATGCATTATCATAAAGTCCATCATCTTCTTCATGAAGTTTGTCTCATATTGCCTTTCAAAATTTTGCTTCTTAATTTCATTTCATGTTTGTTTCCAAATTTTGCTTCTTAATTTCATTTCATGTTTCTTTCGAAATTTTGCTTCTTAATTTCATTTCATGTTTCTTTCGAAATTTTGCTTCTTAATTTCATTTCATGTTTCTCTCTCATATTGTATTTCGAAATTTTGCTTCTTAAATTTATTTCATAGTTGTGCTTGGTTGAAAGAAAATCTAAGTTTAATTTCTTAAATCAATGATGTTTTGACATTTGTAAATCAATTGGAATAAAACTTATAATTATGTTTAATTAATCATGTTTATTTTATAAATTAAAATTAACTTTTCTATTTCCATTTTTAGAAAACATGAAAGTAAATTTTATTTTTATTATTTACTATACTTTCTACCATATGCTCAATATGCATTTTGTTTAGAGAAAATATTAATGGGCTTTATTTATGCATGCAAAATTCTTAAATATTTTGCATTTGAAATAATTATGGTTGAATATACATATAAACAAAGAGAAAAGAAGAAATTGAATGTTTTAATGTGTTAGTTATTAAGCATTTTGTTTAGAGAAAATATTAATGGGCTTTATTTATGCATGCAAAATCCTTAAATATTTTGCATTTGAAAATAATTATGGTTGAATATACATATAAACAAAGAAAAAAGAAGAAATTGAATGTTTTGATGTGTTAGTTATTACAATGTTTAAGTTATGAAATCTATAGCATGGTTGTAGGGGAATTATGTTGAATATACATATAAACAAAGAATAAAGAAGAAATTGAATGTTTTGATGTGTTAGTTATTACAATGTTTAAGTTATGAAATTCTTAGCATGGTTGTAGGGGAATTCGATTGGTAGTTAAACTATAAAATCTAAATGTGATAGGTTTGGCTTGAGGTGTTTATATGGTATAATTTATTCTTTTAAAATAAGAAATGGGTTTTTTCACACATTGTTAATTTACTTTTTTTTATAAATAACGTTTCATTGGTTATACAATTTCTTCATCATGTTCTTGGTTCAATCCTATTCTCGTCTGTGTCAGCAGTGAAAGTCACTTCTTTTTCATATGGTTTTGAAGTTCTTGCTCAAAGAGAACATATTGACCTCTTAGAAGCAAAACAATGATAACAACTAAATAACAATTGTTGAACTCTACCAATATAATTTGTATACAATAACCACTAATGCTTGTGAATAATTTTCTTGAAGATGAAGTGTTATTGAGAAGAAAAAACCAACATGAAAATGAGTGGCACAATGCCCATTGACTCATTTCTCATAAACAATGTGTTTATAAAATATGATACTCATTAAACACTTTTATCGATTCCCTTAAAGATAAAACACAATAACACTAGATGTTTTTCCCCGTTCTCACACTATTTCTATTACAGATTTGCAACTCGCAAACAATAGAGTAGATAGAAGATTCAAGAAACTATGACATAAGACTAATTGGAATATGACTCAAATGAATGTAAAATGAGTTATAATGCTTAATCTGGAAGTCAAAATGAAATTCCATTGAATTTTATTATCAAAACATATTATTTACAGATGTCAAAAATGTCACATAAAACACACAAAATGATTTTCTTCTTGAAAAGTAAACAAGTCCCTTTCTTTTGAAAAATTATGAATATGATTCAAGTTTCCATTTTCATATTTTATGTTGAAAAATTTAACATAAATATTCAATATTATAAATGACATATCTCTTATATTCTTATCTATAATGTGTTATGTGTTATAAATATTCAAATCACACTTTTGCAAACTATGATGCATTGTTTAAAATTTGTTGTAAAAAAAGCTCTTATATTCTTATCTATAATGTATTATGTGTTATAAATATCCAAATCACACTTTTGCAAACTATGATGCATTGTTTAAAATTTGTTGTAAAAAAATTGAACATACAACAAGTTTAAGAAAATATATATATAATATACAGACCATTTAATGAGTGATATTATTTTTTTGCATGCTTCTATCATGATTTTGGTGAAATTTGTATCTGCTTCAATGAATTTGTTTATTTCTCAAACTAGACTCACCATAATCGGTTTGATCATCTTCTAGACAATCAGGTCTTTATAAACTTCCCATTGACACCTTCTTCCCATACCTCTAACATTTTCAATAAAGTGGCATGCATTGATACCACCCAGTGATTGCTTGGGTGACACATTAACATAACCTCTTGACATTTTCATATCCTTTTTAATCGTAATGTTACCTTTGTGTAAGCCAACACCTAAAAGGACCTTGTCAATCATCACTATTGATTTGTGAGCAACTTCTTTTGGATGTATGTTCCAACAAACATAATTGAATAATACACTAGTTCGTAACTATTGTAACATAACTATTGTTACAAAAGCATGGAAATTATGTACTTTTCTTAGTGGATTTTCCAAATACACATGTTAAATTATTTTTTTCTACATTTATGCGCGGAGGTAAAATCTTGTATGCATATAAATATATCATTTGACCAGCCACCTATTTTAGGTTTTCCTTGTCTTTTTCTTTGCATATATATGTTTTGTATTTGCATTGTGGCAAACAATATACATGTACTTTATTGTTTTCAAATTAGTTATCAAATTCCACTAATTTTATGACACCAAACACTTTTCAATATACAACTATTTTATTTTATTTTCGAGGAAATGTATTTACGAAAAATCTTCTAAATATTTTTCCATTTTTCATGGATGGTAAGCAGGGTAAATGGTCAACCCTAATTATGAGCTTTGCCCCAGGAGAATCAAGAGAGTCAAACCCGTGACCAACAACAAGCATGATAAACTCACATCTCGCTCTAGACCAACCAAATAAACTAACCCTCGAGGCTTCAACATACAACTACTTATCTTCTACATGTGAGACAATAGCAGTGAGTATACTTGTTCGTTTAAAAACCCTCTCCAATATTTCATGTGAATATTTTGCTACTTTAAACAACCTTAATCACAAAATGTGATTTCCATAATGTAAAACAACATACCTTTTATCTTTCATATCAATATTTGGATCTAAATCCCTATTTAATAATGTCTTTAACACAAATTTCTTGGTTGCTAATTACAAAAGACATTACAAAAGACAATTTACTAGCTTCTTAGTCTCAAATATTATAATTATAATAATTTTAAAAATAAACTTATATATTATTAATAAGAATTAATGAACTAATATATTGAGCATACTTTTGTATATCTTTTAAAAACAAACTTATATATTATTAATTCCTAAATAAACTTATATATTATTGATTCCTAAATAAACTTATATATTATTAATAAGAATTAATGAACTAATATATTGAGCATACTTACCCCGGATGGGGTGCCACGTAGAGTAGCTTGGACATGCGGTGGAGAGCCTGGTAGGGCCTTAAATACAGGTCATCAGACCCATCTCCTCACCATTAAGATGGGGGCAAGCTCGACCAACCATGTCCATGGGAAGAGGCCTCTCACGCGAGTGAGGAGGACGAACGCACAAGGCACTAGGGGAATAGCCATAATGGATAATCCTGTCACGATCATTCTCATGTTTATCAGCGGTCCGAGATGGGAGATGATGCATTTTGAACTCGAAAGGCCGAAGTCTGAGTTTTTTTAGCACTGGTGCACAATTGGCCACCGAGTTGATAGCCTAGTCATAGCTCTTCTCATCCTCATGCCGAGGGAAAGAGGCAGACCTTGCAGAGGCACAACCTAGCATGCTTTCACTGCTTGCTGAAAGAGGCAGTAGAATTTCAAAAGGGCATTGTCCATAGCTCAAACACAGAAAGCCCAAAAGCGCAGAAGGCCCCGGATGCCTCCCATAGCCTATGTGGAAAAGGTATTTCCGGAAGAAACAATCCAGAATCCTCCGGAACACCTTCTCTTCACCGTTCCTGACAATTGAGATCCGCCAACCTGTTTTTTGGGTGAAGCTAACCAAAGGGCCACAAGGACACAACACAGTCAAGAGGAAGGTGACCAGAAGCCCCCCATTTTCTATGTCGAGGAAGAAATCCCGAAAGATGTGGATGCTACAACGACTCCAACAACATGCAAATTCTCCATGAAAGCGGCTCACCATGAAGCTCAAAGTAGACAACAGGATAAGCGCGAGGCAGGCGAGGCGGAGGATAGTTGGGTAAGGGAGGATGGCAGAGACCCTGTGCCACTCCTCCACTTGGAACACTTGGAGATGATATTTGAAACAAGAAGCCTGGTGGAAGACCAAATCCACCGTGGCCTCCAAATTCATCAGCGCCTAGACATGTTGTTCGATGCGTACTCCAACACGTCACCAAGACGACGATGCCCAATGTGTGCACAACCCTTCGTGTTGCAAGCCAAAGATGGAATGAATGACAGGGATGTTGAACCCATCGGGTAATTAAACTGTTAATGATTCTAGTTAGAGGAACTGTTTTGTTTCGAACTAGAGCTCTAGCTCATTATGATGTTAGGAGTAAGTTAAAGAGACATGTTCAGACTAATGGCCGCCATATCTTCTAGTTTCCTTCGAGCAGGACATATGGCAGGCAGTTTTTTGAAACATATTGCATGGGAAGACAGCTGTCCCGGTTTCCGTTTTTCGGCGGGACGACTAGCATTCCAATTTTTTTTGTAAGATTGCACAACTAATACAATAGGATCCTCCCTTTTTTACTTAAAAGAAATAAATATATTGAGCATACTTTTGTATATCCCTTAATAGTGTATCTTGCTATCTTTAATATGATACATCTATCTCATAAAAACAACTTTATTCATCCTTGCGTTAATATTTTCAAATGATACTCTCAAATGAAAAGGAATGAGAAAAAAAACCTTCTTTATACTTCCATTCAACATATTAAATTTTAAAAATAAACTTATATATTATTAATAGAAATTAATGAACTACTATATTAAACATACTTTTGTATATCCCTTGATAATGATTAGATGTCTTCCTACCTTCGATATGATACATCTAACTTATAAAAGCAATAAACCTTTCATTCATCTTTGCTTTAATATTCTCAAATGAAAGGGAACGAGGAAAACAAGGCTGCATGGCAACACAATCCCTACCAATGAGGTTAGAAAGCAAATTGTGGAAAATGGGGTCGAATTGTAAATGAAATGAAGTGTTCGGTGTAAAATGTATATCACAGAAATGTTGTGTGCAACATTTATATAACGGAAGATGGGGCAATAGTAAATGAGGGTTGGCAGGCAGAGCACCATCTATTTTTTGAAAGTATATAGAAAACCTATTTTTTTTGAAAGTATATAACAAAGTAAAAAAATTGTTTACAGTGCAAGAATAAATTTGGAAATTTAAATTCATTTTCCATATGGATTGGTGAAAGATAAAAATATATGATGACATAAAATTAATAGGAGATAAGAAATATACAAAATTTAAATGCATTTGTGAACATGGGGTATAAGTAAATGACGATTGCATTGTTGAACACCATTTATTTTGAAATATATAAAAAAAGAAAAGTCTGTAACATATAAAAGAGTAAATGCATTTTCCATACAGACTGGTGAAGGATAAGAATAAAAGTCGGTAACATATTAAAAATTAAATGCATTTGTCATACAGAGTGGTGAAAGATAAGAATAGAGTCTGTAACATATAAAAATTTAAATACATTTTTATTTGAAATCTGTCAAAAAATAAAATTTTGTTACATACTACTAGAAATTTTGAAATATACAAAAAAATTAAAGTCTATTACATATAAACTGGAATTTCAATGCGTTTATCATGTAGACTAGGATTGGGGCTCCCACGAACCAATAGAGAAATATGTACAAGAAACAAGTCTGTGGAAAGAAGATAGAGTGCAATAGCTGCAAAAGAAAATAAATGGAAAGGTATAAGTGTTTGCCTATACATTTGTATTTAAGAAACTGGAATAACTGGGTTGATAAACAAAGAAGGATGTGATGAGTAAACTGAAAATGAGGGTACATATGAGCCCTTTGGATATTTTCTTACGGCTGTCGTTTCATTGATGTCATCGACGACTGCGGTTTCAAGGATGTCCTCCACGACTGTTGGAATGCTGGAAACTACCTGTTGCCTTTTGTCGGCGGCTTGTTTCAATTGCCTTTCAAGCCATTCTTCAATGTAGCCTCTCATTGGGGCAGCGTTGATCTCATTCCAGAATTTTATGTTGAAAAGATCATTTTCTAATTCCCGGAAGTCGATAAAAAGATTAGAGAGAGCCTGATGAATTTCCTCATTCTGTATTGCATATTTGACTAGCCAGTCATGGATGTGAGCTTGATCAAATTGAGGGATGCTGTAAAAAAATTTCAGAGACAAGGTCTTAAACATAGCAACTTGTTTATTGAACTTTTTCCTGGTTAAGGGAAAGGAGTTTGTGATTAAGTGGGGGTCTTGGGAGTTGTAGGTTTACCCAACTAAGTCTATATTTGACAGCTTTGTGAATAATATATATTTCTTCGATATGGCTTGTTCACATGACTGAACAATGAGATGCAGGTTCTTTACTTTTTCTTTCCAACATGCATTCAATTGGCCGATGCGGTTTTTGGATGGAAGATCTTCTTCTCTTCTTTTTGTTTCTGTCATATTGTTGACAATCTTGCCAAAAGGGATGACCGTTTTTAAAAATATTTTTTCTTCATATTTTAATTCGACCTGCAAAAGCTTGAGCAAGCTATGTGCCCTGGTTCCAAGGGAAGTAATGGTTTGTGATATTTTCCACACCTCGGTAACCAATTCCACTCTTTTTTTGATATTGTTCTCCACATATCCTTTACAGGATGTGAGCATGGTGGAGAATGCTTTTACATTGGGTGCAAGAGTGCCAAGCATGGCTATTGCCAAAGGATCGACAAGCAATGGCAGATGAATGAAATCATCTTCCAATTCCTTGATTCGGTTCTTCAGTCTGGCAATCTCGGTCTCGATGCCTCCAATGGAATCATGAAGTGCTTCTCCGGTTGCGGTGTGAAGTTGACAGATTTGGGATGGCCACATGTTGGAAACGTCAACATCTGAACAAGATTTTCCTTTCTTATTTTTAACATTTTTTTTTTGAATTATCGATTTTTTGTTCCGACTATCAAAAACAGCGCTCTGGAACATGAATGATTCATCTTCGTCAAAATTTTCGGTAACGGATATGTCCATTGGATGGCTATGGTGGATGTCGTCTCTGGGCTGATCAAGGAAGTGGATCATGGTATCCAGATCAGTGTCAAGTTCCATGTTCTCACTCTGAATTTCCGGCTCTTCCACCTACCCCACATTTTTTTTTCTCTTCTTCTCTACTGGAAGCTTGTGAGAACTATCAATTTTAGAGTGAGGAGGGTCATTATCTCCTCCTCCGTTTGAAGAACTCTAGGTTTGTTTGTTGCTATGATGGGCCGTTGGAGCGATGCTCCAAGATGTAGTACTTTTTGGAGTGGTATTTGCGGATTGAACACTCTTATCACTGGGGCCTTTTCCCTGTTGCATGTACAATTTAGTGCAGCTTTGCACTGTCTGTACCTCGTCAACATCAGAGGCAGGACCGTTGTCGCCACTGTCTATGTTTTTGGGTAGGTGTTTATTTACAAAACAATCATCAAGGCCAGGTGTCTGTAAATGTTGTCTAAAAATATCATAGGGGTCGAATCCTCTTATGTCTTCAACATATCTCAGGTTGGAGATGCTAGAATGTCCTGCGAAATCATCAATTTTGTTGACGTTTTTCAACACGAATTCCCCTATTTTCCAAGGCAGAGGAATGAACTATTTTTTTTCTTCCTTTGAAACATATGGAACCAATAGTTGTATTGACGTGCTACTTAAGAAACAAACATTATGTCTGTAATGTGACATGGAAGGAGAGCAGGCTGTTCCGTGGATCCAAAAATTCTTATGCCAGTGTAATTATCCAAATGTTCGAGTGTCCCCTTCTTGTCCAAAAAACTAGTTTCCTATTCAGATATGCGGGGAGCATCTTCTCCTAACAACAAAACTTTGAAAACAGACAGGAAACCATTAAAAACCTCATAAAAACAATGAGAATCCTTGTGCTTCCACAAGGTCTGGTACCAGAACGTTACTGGGTGGAATTTGCAGTTGACATTCTTGGACATAGACAGTTGCGAAAACTGATAGGAATGTGCTATTGCAAAAACTAAATAGGATGACATATAAAATTTCTTTTCCCTTTTGTAGCTTGACAATTGGGAAGAGATTTCATGGGAAATTAACCTGCCCCAATAAAAAATGGCTTGTTCATTGACTGTGAAATACAAAATATAAAGAGCCATGCGGGAAACAGTAGCTATGGACTCTTGTCTTGTTATTCTTGTAAATAGCCAGGCAATTTCGCGAAATGGATTTCTAAATGAACTAACCTGCATGCTTGTAATATCTTCAGGAACTAGATTCAGGTTTTCTAGAAAAAGGGGCAAGAGGTTCAATCCATTATTACGCTTTGCTAGGAACTGTTTGCAATCTTCTCCTTTGAATGACAATGTTGGCTTCGACAATTTCAACATCTGGCGGAAGACCTGAGGTGACAAAGAAACAGAAGAGCGATCCTGCAGTGGAATAATTCTTTTCTTTGCAATAAATTTATCTGCACACCAAGAGACCAAGTCCTTACAGTAAAAAACCTCAGGGACACAACCTGCATGAGCAATCCCAGAGGTCCAAATTACTTGGTTCTCTGCGGCAGAGGTTGAGTAATAAGAAAATGCCCTGGACCAGTGAAAGTTCTGGTCCTCACGCCCGAAGATGTCCACTGTATCTCCAAAAAACTGTTGTCGAGATGATGCCATAGGTTTATGAGAAGGTTTCTTTGTTGTAGATGATGGTTTAAATGAACAGTTAGAGCCGATGATGTAACTTTTCGGTAAATCTTGGTTAAATGCTTATGAATGGGAAAGCTCCTCGAGCCTTTCGCTGATTAATGACAATCTATATTGGTGGTGCATGATGAACTGTTAGCAGTAAAGTTTATTTATTGCATATTTAGAAATGTGAAGGTGGCGGGTACGACAAAGAGAAATTAAGGAATGAAGGCTTCGTGAACGTGTGAAGGCCACTCCGTGTGAACGGGATTTCATGATTTTGAAATGAACACTCGGAAGGGATAATATAATCCCCCCACAAATTTTGGTTTAATGCGCATCAATATGAGATGCTCTCGAGCCTTTCACCCATCAATGACAATCTATACGGTTTCTGCATGATGACCTGTTAGAATTAAATGTCAGTAATTCCATATTTAGAAACAAGATATGTATATA
>JZKD02S1673144.1:296557-325047 GCA_000966675.3 Picea glauca | reverse complement strand
AATGATGATCCTTTCATAATGGCTTGGGATCATTACATAATTGCATGCGTAGCAATAAGATCTTATATATAATTGCCAACTACTAATTGCAAAGGGGTGCATGCACAGGAAACACCGACTATGAACTGAATATTTCTTCAACCCGCCAAACCGACGATCCATCAAAGAAATTTGAACAAATGGCGAAGTATGGAAAGAGGACAGTCGAGCTTCAAAATGGGGTGACAATAGTTCCACTAAATATGCGAGGACCCGACCGTTAAATTGTATTTATCGGAAGTTTTTAGTGCAAAAATGTGCACAAAGGAAGAGGGCATGATAGGTAGACCGTAATATGAAAGAGGGTATGATCTAAGAATGGTTTCAATTTTGTATATCACAGAAGTGACGGTACTTTTCGCAGGCCATGGAACAACATAAGTCCAATGTAGAGACCGCCTAGCGAGAATTCACGGTTGGAGAAGTTTCTGGGTATGGAATGGGGAAGCGTTCGGTTAGTGTCGTGATAAAAGAGCACGAATGCCTCTGTGAACCCGCAAGACCGCCCACGCGTTGAGCAATGTTGACCTGACCAACGCGCAAGTCTGTCTGTCAATTTGTATATCACGGAACTCTGGGTGCCAGTTGTGGGACATGGAACAATAGAGGGTCAATTTAAATAAAGGGGAAGTGGTCGTTGGAAACACGTGAATCTGTGAAGCTGCGGAGCAAGGCATTTTCGGGTGAAAAATGATTAAGTAACCAGGAAGATAAACTAGAGGGAATAAAAGAGTGGGAAAATAGAAAGGTGGAAAGCAGTTTTCGTAAGCACGAATTGGTTTCAAAGAAGCCCCATTGTTGCAAAACCATGATGTTCTACTAGTTGTCAGCAAATACGTTGTTGAAGATTAGATTTTATTGCAACATGTGCGTGTAACTATGTTCTTGATACATTATTCCATGACTGTAACATATTAACTTAACGACTAAACTTCATTTTCTACTAATTGTCAACAAATGCTTTGTTGAAGATTAGATTTTATTGGAACGTGAGTGTAACTGCGTTCTTGATACACTCTTCCATGAGTGCAACATATTAACTCAAGTATTAAACTTCTTGCATTATGGGCTATTAGCATTAAAGCTTAATAATTGCATGTCTAGAAACAAGAATAACAATTTTGCTGCAACATTGTACATTGGTATTGCTATGTTCTATCTGCATTATGAATATAATTGAACATTGGTTTGAAATTATGTAATCAATTTTTTGTTTGCATAAAAAGTTGGTAGATTCACACAATACATTGGCATATAATTGTTAGATGTTCCATCTTAGAAAAGATAAGCTAAGTAAACACAATATCAAAGAAGCACGAGAGCACCGAACCATGCCAATTAGAACATGCATTAAACCCAGAAAAGAGGCAGCAACGAAGAGTCGAAGGCAAATATTTTTTAATAGAAAATGCATTTAAAAAAATAAGAAAAACATCGAGTATTGTACATCTATCCTTAGAAATTGGACCCAGTTCTTCAAGCCAAAACATTGAAGGCATCTATGACAAACACAGGCACGAGATCCGTAGTATGCAAGATCTTTGCAGTTTTCTTTTCGATGAATCATCCTGTGCTGAAATTGATATTTTTCACAAGCTTCCCCCGAGGAAGAAGATGAAAATGGTTGCAGGGCAAGTGGAATAGCCCTTAGATGAAACCACCTCTGCATAGTCCAAAAAAATTCAGTAGCACAGCTTGCATGTGCAATTCCAGAGGCCCAAATTAGTCCATTATGGGTAGAAGGAGATGACTAGTAGGAAAATGCCTTGCAGCAGCGAGAGTTTTGGACCTGATTCCCGAAGATGTTAATAAATAATTTTTTGGCTTGAAATATAGCTCTAGGAGCATCAACATATCATTGCTTTACAGTGAAACTCTTCCGCCCAGAACAAACTAATTTGGAACTATGGAATTCCTACTTTCGCGCTGCAAAGTGGTTGTTGCATTCACCATCGATTTCTTTTCTGAAACTCCTTTTGTTGTTCTCATCACCGCCATCACCGAGCCAGGAAGTTCCATTCGTTATGGTTGATTTAAATTTGGGCGCAGGAGTGGGAAGATTCTCTGCATTTCCATCATCATCCATTATCATATCATCGTCCATCAGATCATCTTCTTCTGGCTCGGAATTCATGACATCAACTTCTGCGACAACCATGAATGCAAGTGGGCAGGTTCTCTGAGCAACCAGGGTTGCCATGTAATTTTTTGGCTTGAAATATATCTGTCGGTGTACCAAGGGACCATCTCCTTTTTTTCTCCTGGGCGGAGGGAGATGAATAGTAAGAATATGCCCTGGAATAGTGGAACCTCTGGCCATTATGCCCCAATGTGTTTACCGTGTGTGGAGAGAACTGCTTTTAGAAGTTATTAAGAATTTTTGTTTACTCGAGATGATGTTTGAAATGAAAACCAGGGAGGGATAATATAACCCTCCGCAAATTATGGTTTAATGCATATCAATGGAATATCTCCCCGAGCCTTTTCCTTATCAATGACAGTTTCCAGGGTTCGTGCCGAATGAGCTGTCACCATGACAACTCAATAATTGCACAATTATAAAAAAGCGTGAAGGGGTGGTGACGGCGAAAAGAGATTAAGAATTAGAAATTTCTTAGAAGGACCAACCCGTCTGCGCACAAAAAAAAAAGATTGCATCACCTTTCAAATGAATACTTGGAAAGGATAACATACTTGTGTGCAAATCTTAGTTTAATTCGTAGTAATGACAAAGCTTCTCTGGATTTCTGGACATTAATGACAATCTTAACGGTTCTTGCAGGATGGCTACTAGCATTAAATCCTAATTATTGCATATCTGGAAACAAGTACGAAGGCAGCGGTGATGGAGAAACCGATTCCAAGAAATACCAAAGTATGGAGAGAGGTCAGGCGGGTGACCAAAGAAAAACGACAAAAGATATACCCAGGAGATGTGAAGGGCCAATGGTCATATTGCATCTCAGTGACAGATATCGGCCGTCAATTTGTATGTCGTGGAATTTGTAAATTGACAAGCAGACCTGCGGGTTGGTTGGCTCAACATTGCACTTTCATTATTCCATGTCCTCCAAATAACACTTAGAGTTCCACAATATACAAATTGACAGATGGAATCGAGGGCTGGCGGGTTCAAGATTGCCATTGTTTAGGGATGGCAATCTCTATCAACTATCTAACATATCTAAAAACATTATTTTCAATACTAAATTATTAATATTACATATTGATCTTGTAGAATTTTATTAAATGAGAAAGTTTGTACAATCTGGTCAGGCAAGTTATTTAAAAGTTTTGCGACAGACAAACAATACATAGTAGACATGTACTTTTATAAAGTATGGACATGAGATTTTATAGAGCATATGCGGATCCCTCATTCCATACTTAGGCACTTTTTCGATTGCGGGTTCTCGACCTAGCGGGATGAAAATTGAGCCTCTATTGTTCTATGTCCTACAAATAGCACCCACACTTCTGCGATATACAAATAGACAGGCAGACTTGCGGGTTGGTTGGTTGAACGTTGCACTTTTCTTGTCCCATAGCGATTCTGTATTAATTCCATATTAAGCCATTTTTTTGGATCAGGGGCTCTCGGGTTGGCGGGCAAAAAATTGGGCCTCTATTGTTCCGCACTCTACAAATAGCACCCACAATTCCGCGATATACAAATTCAGAAGTGGACCTGTGGTAAATTATTATTGTTAAATATTGATATTGCATAATTTAATTAGACGAGAAAGTTTGTACAATCTGACGAGTGATATAAAAGTATTCCGACAAATGAGAAATACATAGTAAACATGTAATTTTATAAAGTATGGACATGAGATTTTATAGAACATATGCGAATCCCTCATTCCATACTTGGGCAGTTTTTGGATCGCGTCCTCATAGGATTAAAATTGAGTATCTATTGTTCTGTGTCCTACAAATAGCACCTACACTTCCGCGATATACAAATTGATAGGTAGACTTGCGGAGATGACTCTCTATCTAAGTATGGACATGATATTTTATAGAGCATATGCAGATCCCTCATTCCATACTTAGGCACCTTTTGGATCATGGGTTCGTGGCCTGGCGAGCTGAAAATAGAGTCTCTATTGTTTCATGTCCTACAAATAGCACCCAGACTTCTGCAATATACAAATTGATAGGAGGACCTATGGGTTGCTTGGATGAACATTGCATTTTTATTGTTCTAGAACATATATGGATCCCTCATTCCATTCTTGGGCACTTTTTTGGATCACGGGTTCGCGGGCTGAAAATTGAGTATCTATTGTTCCGTGTCCTACAAATAGCACCTAGACTTCCACGATATACACATTGACAGGCGGACTTGTGGACATGAGTCTCTATATAAAGTATGGGCATGAGATTTTACAAAGCATATGTGGATCCCTCATTCCATACTTAGACACTTTTTGGATCGCGGGTTCGCGGCTTGGCGGGCTGAAAATAGAGTCTCTATTGTTCTGTGTCCTATAAATACCACCCAGACTTCCGCGATATACAAATTGACAGGAGGACTTGCGGGCTGCTTCGCTGAACATTGCATTTTTATTGTTCCGTAGCGATCCTGTATTAATTCCATATTTAGCCACTTTCTTTGATCGGGGGCTCTCGGGTTGGCTGGCTGAACATTACACTTTCATTGTTCCRTGTCCTCCAAATTGCACTCGGACTTTYGCGATATGAACATTCACAGATGGACTCGAGGGCCGACGGGTTCAAATTTTTCATTTTTTAGGGATGGCAATCCCTATCAACTATCCAACATATAAAAAAAMWTTATTTTCAATACTAAATTATTAATATTACATATTGATATTGCATAATTTAAGCAGAGGACAAAGTTTGTCCATTTTGGTGGACCGATTAATATAATTTTTTTCTGACAAACGAGCAATATATAGTAAACATGTAATTTTATAAAGTATGGACATGAGATTTTATAGAACATATGCGAATCCCTCATTCCATACTTGGGCAGTTTTTGGATCGCGGATTTGCGGCCTGGCGGGCTGAAAATTGAGTATCTATTGTTCTGTGTCCTACAAAGAGCACCTACACTTCCGCGATATACAAATTTACAGGCGGATTTGCGTAGATGACTCTCTATATAAAGTATGGACATGAGATTTTATAGAGCATATGCGGATCCCTCATTCCATACTTAGGCACTTTTTGGATCGCGGTTTCGCGGCCTAGCGGGCTGAAAATAGAGTCTCTATTATTCTGTGTCCTACAAATAACACCCAGACTTCTGCGATATACAAATTGATAGGAGGACCTACGGGCTGCTTGGCTGAACATTGCATTTTTATTGTTCTAGAACATATGCAGATCCCTCATTCCATACTTGGGCACTTTTTGGATCACAGGTTCGCGGCCTGGCAGGTTGAAAATTGAGTATCTATTGTTTCGTGTACTACAAATAGCACCTAGACTTCCGCGATATACAAATTTATAAGCAAACTTATGGACATGAGTCTCTATATAAAGTATGGGCATGAGATTTTATAGAGCATATGTGGATCCCTCATTCCATACTTAGGCACTTTTTGGATCGCGGGTTCGCGGCCTGGCGGGTTGAAACTAGAGTCTCTATTGTTCCGTGTCCTACAAATACCACCCAGACTTCCACGATATACAAATTGACAGGAGGACTTGCGGGATTCTTCGCTGAACATTGCATTTTTATTGTTTCGTAGCCATCTTGTATTAATTCCATATTTATCCACTTTTTTGATCGTGGGCTCTCGGGCTCGCTGGCTGAACATTGCACTTTCATTGTTCTATGTCCTCCAAATAGCACTCGAAATTCTGCGATATGCACATTCACAGATGAACTCAAGGGTTGTCAGGTTCAAATTTTCCATTTTTTAGGGATGGAAATCCCTATCAACTATCCAACATATAAAAAAACATTATTTTCAATACTAAATTATTAATATTACATATTGATATTGCAGAATTTAAGCAGAGGACAAAGTTTGTCCATTTTGGTGGACCAACTGATATAAAAGTTTTCCGACAAACGAGCAATACATAGTAAACATGTACTTTTATAAAGTATGGACATGAGATTTTATAGAACATATGCGAATCCCTCATTCCATACTTGGGCAGTTTTTGGATAGCGGGTTCGCGACTTGGCGAGCTGAAAATTGAGTATCTATTGTTTCTTGTCCTACAAATAACACCTACACTTCCGCGATATACAAATTGACAAGCGGACTTGCAGAGATGAATCTCTATATAAAGTATGGACATGAGATTTTATAGAGCATATGTGGATCCCTCATTCCATACTTAGGCACTTTTTGGATCGCGGGTTCGCGACATGGCGGGCTGAAAATATAGTCTCTATTGTTCTGTGTCCTACAAATAGCACCCAGACTTCCGTGATATACAAATTGACCGGAGGACTGCTTGGCTTAACATTGCATTTTTATTGTTCTAGAACATATGCGGATCCCTCATTCCATACTTGGGCACTTTTTGGATCGTGGGTTCACAGCCTGGCGGGCTGAAAATTGAGTATCTATTGTTCTGTGTCCTACAAATAGCACAGAGACTTCCACGATATACAAATTGACAGGCAGACTTGTGGACATGAGTCTCTATATAAAGTATGGGCATGAGATTTTACAGAGCATATGCGGATCCCTCATTCCATACTTAGGCACTTTTTGGATCGCGGGTTCGCGGCCTGGTGGGCTGAAAATAGAGTCTCTATTGTTCTGTGTCCTACAAATACCACCCAGACTTCTGCGATATACAAATTGACAGGAGGACTTGCGGGTTGCTTCGTTGAACATTGCATTTTTATTGTTCTGTAGCGATCCCATATTAATTCCATATTTAGTCACTTTTTTTGATGGGGGGCTCTCGGGCTGGCTGGCTGAACATTGCACTTTCATTGTTTTGTGTCCTCCAAATAGCACTCGGAGTTCCGCGATATGCACATTTACAGATGGACTCGAGGGTTGGCGGGTTCAAATTTGCCATTGTTTAGGGATGACAATCCCTGTCAACTATCCAACATATAAAAAAACATTATTTTCAATACTAAATTATTAATATTACATATTGATATTGCAAAATTTACGCAGAGGACAAAGTTTGTCCATTTTGGTGGATCGACTGATATAAAAGTTTTTCGACAAACGAGCAATACATAGTAAACATGTACTTTTATAAAGTATGGACATGAGATTTTATAGAGCATATGTGCATTCCTTATTCCATACTTAGGCACTTTTTGGATCGCGGGTTCGCGGCCCGACGGGTTGAAAATTGAGGTTTTATTGTTCTATTCCCTACAAATAGCAGCCAAACTTCCGCGATATACAAATTTACTGGAAGACTCGGGTTGGTTGGTTGAACATTGCACTTTTATTGTCCCGTAGCGATCCCGTATGAATTCCATATTTAGCCATTTTTTTTTATCAGGGGCTCTGGGGCTGGAGGGATGAAAATTGGGCCTCTATTATTCCACGTTTTACAAATACCACTCACAATTATGTCATATTCAAATTGACAAGCGGACCTACGAGCTGGCTGGCTCAACATTGCAGTTTCATTGTTATGTGTCCTCCAAATAGCACTCGGAGTTCCGCGTTATACAAATTGACAGATGGAATTGAGGGCTGGCGGGTTCAAGTTTGCCATTGTTTACAGATGCTAATCCCTATCAACTATCTAACATATCTAAAAACATTATTTTCAATACTAAATTATTGATATTAAATTATTGATATTGCAGAATTTAATTAGACGAGAAAGTTTGTACAATCTGGTCGAGTGACTGATATAAAACTTTTTCGACAAACGACCAATACATACTAAACATGTAATTTTATAAAGTATGGGCGACATTTTATAGAGCATATGCGGATCGCTCATTCCATACTTGGGCACTTTTTGGACCGCAGGTTCTCAGCCTAGCGGGCTGAAATTTGAGCCTCTTTTGTTCTGTGTTATGAAAATATCACCCAAACTTCCGCGATATACAAATTGACAGGCAGACTTGCGGACTCCATGTCTAGCGGCTTCAAGATTGTAATTGTTTAGGGATGCTCATCCTATCTAAATTTATCTAAAAACATTATTTTCAAATACTAAATTATTAATATTAACTATTGATATTGTACAAGTGAATTACATTAAATTATTGAAGGATGTTAAATCACTTATTTTTTTAAAAATGAAGCAAACAAAAGAAAGTTTATTTAAAATTATATCATTGCAAGCATAACAAGGAACTATTTGAATTTTAAGGCCCTCTTGTTCATATGATAGCACACCTGCACTCCGCATAGTATATATTCGTTGATTTCAAATTATTCCAGGATATTAATTTTGCCAAGTTTATCGAATAATCAAAAATGCCAAAACAACGACCAATTTGAATTTTAAGAGCCTCTTGTTGCTATGATAGGAAAGTTTCACTTCACACACTATATATTCATTGATTTCAAATTATTTCAGAACAATAATAAAACAAGTTCACCGATCAAGGAAATCTGCTAAAGAAAGCCACATAGTACATTTGCGTCACAACGCCATAGAAATTATTAGGCAGATCTGTGGGTCAGCTGGCTAAAAAATTCAATTATATTGTTCCATGTCCTTCAAAGGATAGTTGGATTTCCACGGTATACAAATTGAAAGAGAACCAACCATACTTTAAACAGACCGCAAGCAAGTTCCCAGAAGGTTCCATAGAGCATAACCCATCGACCTTTGCACCAAACAATTTGATATACAAATAAAATACGTCGCCGCATTCGTTTTCTCTTGCATCTTGTATATGTTCCCAATAGAAAATAACCAGGAACACGCGATATATGGGGATTACAGAGATATGGTCCAAGTTCAACGAAAATTCATCTGGATGTTGAACAAATGTTATAGAGACACATGAGGTATTTTTGTTTCCTTCCAAAGTTTGATATATATTTCTTTCCCCTTCTTTAGTTGATATGAAAAGTTGCATTGTCCTCATTCAAGGTGAATTTGTTGTGTATCTGAAGCCGTCGCAACATGTAGACACTGCTTTCCTTTTTCTGTAGATACGTTTCATATGACAACTCTACCAACTCAGGAAGCACATTTTGTAACAGAGGATGCCTAATCGTACAATGCATGGTTGTGTTGCCCATGGTTCAAATAACAACATTCATGCAATGTCCATATATATATGGACATTTTTCACCGCATCGCATAAAATCAATCGTATCATCACTTATCAAAGCGGAGGCAGAAGTAGCGGAGTTGCATTTTTCACATACAGGATCAAAGGGGGTCGAGTACACATTGGTTGCAACTAAAAGACCTTCAACCTGGGAACGTGAGCAAAGGGATTAATACATTGAACAACATAATACACAATTGCACACCCCCCTCCCCTTTAAAAAAAAAATAAAAATTAAGCAGGCGCAGAAATTTGTTGAAAGCTATTTCTATAAGCAAAGTGAGAATGATTTTGTGGATGTATACGCACAACAGTTCTAGAGCTAGCCAGTTTCTTCATATCCTCTACTATATCTGATTGCAACTCTGTTACAAATGTTTCCTGGGTTTTCCAAAAGATCCTTTCTCTAGCATCCCTCTTCTTTGTTATATTTTTGAACAACATAAGTGGAATTTGCCCTCTATGCAATTGTTGTTCCATTGACGAAAACAAATCTGAATACATATCAAAAAATTGTAGCTGCAACATGTAACAGTGAAATATTTGTGTAACTTATCCGACATACATGCACATGCGAAAGTAAAGGACAAAACTGAATATGAAAAGCAGTACCATTGCCTTGTCGCTGTCAGACTCTCCATCCTTTATATGGAGAATGTGTTGCGAGCCAAATTTTCTTGCCAGTGTGACAACAACCCCAATCGTTCCGATTGGGTAAATATCAGTGCTCTATTCAAGATGGCTAATAGTTGAGTCCGAGACGAAACGATATTCTGAACAAACAACGAGATTTTTTTCCACAATTCTTGTTTCGTTGAGCGAAATAATTCGATAGCAATCACTACGATCATATACTGTTTTGGGAAATATATTAAAATATGTAATGGATATACCATTACACGGAAATATCTTTTCTGCATGTTTCTAGACAAGTTGTGGAGGAACAAACAATGTCACTGTCATCATGGCATCCTTGTCTGTCATGTCAGCACGCATAATGGATCTACTTTTGTTTGCCTTGTCCAGGTAGGTGCTATAGACAACCATTATGTCCCCGACAAACACTTGTATAGTTTGGAGGTTGTTCAAGCCCTCCATTGAAAGTACTTTGGATGTCACAACTCTAGACCTGATGACATTTTTTGAATAGGAAAACTAAAGTGAATGGTAGTGTGCTACAAGTACACGCATAGTTTTGATGAACTATGGATACAGAGTTTCACAACCACACCTCTTAGTCTGCGAAACATGCAACATGTTTGTCATCTCGCTTGTACTTGTTGATACTTCTTACGAGCAACAAACCATGTATTGTAGATGACATCAACATATCCGCCATGCCATAGATGAATATATAGCCCAACAAATTTGTTTAGTAAACATAGTAAGAGAAGAGTGTATGCATATTTACCTTTGGCCTTGTCGGTCTGCCGATGTCTGGGATGACTGACTGCTCATGCCCGTGTCACTAGTCCAACTTTTTCTGATGCAAGCATGTGCAGATGAACATCAGGACTAAACAAGCATATGCATTGTATATTGTCCATCGAAAGGACCAAATAACCATAAAATTGTATGCATCTAAAATTTTTAACTGGAGAAATGTTTAACAATAAACAGGGCGTGAGCGCGGGGCACCATGGCCAATCTGTATATCGCAGACCCCCGGAAGCTAGGGTAGCAATATTCAGCCTACCATCCTAGCACCTGCAGTCAAGAAAGTGGGTAACTATGGAAGAAGGTAGAAGCACGACCACATATGTGAATCTATTAGTCCACCAACTAGCACACGAAGGAATTTTCGTAAAGCACACTAGGCAGATGAATTAGAAAAAAAAGGGATAATAGAAGATGGAAAAATTAGAAATAGGGAGCGCAGAAAGGCCCATTACTGCCAAGTCGTCGTTTTCAAGTCTAATATTATATGCCCCCACCCAGTTTGTATATTTAATTTACCAACGCACTTGGTATACCTTTTAGAAGATTACACCACAGAACCCTCTGCTGTATCATAGAACAATTCATCTCCCTATCCAAGCAACCTATTTTTTCCAAGGCAACAACGTCGAACGCCAAAGATGAAATGGACACGAAGGCAAGTTAGTATGAAGACAAACATCTAAAAGAAAGAGAAACATGTCTATTTACCCGCCAAAGAGTCCTTCATCCTGTCCAGCCATTATGTTTATTTAAATGTAGCAATGCAGCGCAAACACAACAGACATGAACCAACTTAGTATGAAGGAAGGAACACATGTAAGCAATATAACTTACCATGTAGGAAGGCACGCAACTAGTTTAACACATATACAAACCATAAATGAAATACAAAACAACGCAATATAAAACAAAAACACAAGCATGCACCTTTCTATATCGTCTTCTGTCGATGCATTCCAGACTCCCTCATTTTCTCCAGCTACCCTGTTTATTTGAATGTGGGAACGCACAAAATTCAATGAACATCAATGGAAGTTGGCATTCATCAGAGAACAAGCAATATGTACACACAACAAAACTGGCTGAACGAACAGTCTAGAAAGGTAGAAACATGAACCTTTGCGCTTCTCTATCCATGGCTGTAAACGTGCAGATTTTTTTTCCCTAGCCAAAATATATTACAAGGCACAAAATATCACGCAATTGCATGGCTGCAACTAAACGATTTCTATTTTTCCCTGGCAATTTATCCAGATATGCCCTTTAACCATGTTCTTTATCCTCTACACAGACTATTGTGCCCACGATCCAAGTTCTCAGTTTTTCCATGGAAAACCACCCAGACATGCTTCTAGACATCAAAATATAATCTTGCAAAATCTTTGTTGCACATATCATATCTCAAGCACAACACAAATTCTATCGTGCGCACACCAGTCTATGTAGAGGATAAAGAACATGTAATGTCATATCTGCACATCTGACCATACATGGTTTATATAAAATGTAGCCTGCATACATATGCTTTATTCCAACAAAAAAACAACAGATATTGTAACTTCACATGTAATCCTCCAACAATTTTGCATGCAACTATTTTCTTTCATGGAAGGACTGGAGCACCAACAAAATCTCATAGAATAATAGATATCAACCTCGACAAACATGGAAAATAACACAACTACATGTCGACCTGTGGGTGCAGGGGCTAAACACCGTAAAGCGCCCCCAAAAAAAATAATAATAAAAAAAAAAAGAAAAAAGAAAATCTCCAACCACCGCCGCTGCAACCCAACCCTACAAGGCTGGATCAAACAAATGAAAATAGCAAGGACTAAAGTAGCCAGAAAGAACGAACATGTCGAACTACACCCCCAGGGCCCCAAAGCGCAAATCTCAGCCAAACAAATAGAACCAACAACCCACGAACCAACGAACCAACAAGAACCACCGAGCCAGATAACAACATATGTATCTCCAACGATTACGAAACTGCAGCCCAAGCACAGAAGGAAACAGAAACATACAAGGAACATGTGACTACAAATAAGCAAACATTATTACTTGCAAACTGCAAACACTAAACAACAAACAAGGAATACAAAATGAAACTATGGCATCGAAACTTACTCTGAAATGATGAAATGCAGAAGCAAAGGTCAAATCACGAGTGAAACAACAACAAGCAGCAACTGACAAACCAACGAAGAAGAAGCACTCACCGAACCAATAAACAATGTATGTAGCTTCAACGATTACGAGGATGAAACATAAAATGGCAACAACCGACAAACCAATGAAGAAGAAGCACTCACCGAACCAACAAACAATGTATGTAGCTTCAATGGCAGAACAAGGATGAAACATACAATATTTGTCGAACTGGCGGTGGACAAACAAGACTGTGCAAATTCACTGTAACTGTATAGAAAATTTCTAGGAAAAATGTACTCCGAGAAGTGTATTTACATAAACATTTAAGACTGGCAGGCTGTCTAAGGACCTTGCGGTATGCAAAGATTTAAGCTGCCATGGGTGTTGGAGGATGTCATGTCATGTAAACATTTATGTTGTCAGGCCTATTGAGGCATCTCAAAATAAGTGTCAATACATTTCAACAAATATACATCCGCCAAAGACGCCATAAACTTTGGAATTCTCAATCACTACAAAGCTTGGATATCAAAACATTTCAATATTCTTAGTACATATGAAAACTTACGGATATATTCGCCTAGCAGAAAATGCTAATACAAACATTCCAACTAATGCTAGTATTAATCGACCTTCAAGCAATATAGAGGAAAAATATATGATTAAAAAATACCGTCTACGAGAAAAACTTTGGATACGTTGCCATATCGTACATTGGGAATAGCGAAGCTGACAATAAGACCTCCAATCTCTTATCCAATTAGATCAATACATATATGTTGCTTTTTATTATACAAAAATATATGCTTTTAATTCCATAGCTCCAACAATAGGTATTGTGCAAATATTTTGGGTCAAAGGAAAAACTAATATGTAGTCAACGCATTATCGATCGCTAATATGTAGTCAAATACTTTCATTCAACATTCATCCATCTTAATCCTCAAAGTTATTTGCATATCCCTTCTTACTAATTCCTAAATTGTTAAAAGCATCTTCCATGAACTATGGATTAACAAAATTTTAAATTTGAGTTATCACGTGTTCAACAATTTTTTGTTTAGAGAATCAAATATAGGATTGCTTAACCTGGATAAAAAAAATTGTTTTCTATAAATAAATTTATTTCCTTAAAACTATTGAGAACATAACTTTTTTAACCATTTTCATCAATTATTTATTGAGAAGGGAATCCAAAATTGTCTTCAGAGCGTACACTCTTTGTTTTAAGGCCATATTGTTACGTGTCAAATGAAAGGTTGAGCACCCTTTGTTATTGATGCATTATATAATTATTTAATATTTTAATTAGTAGGAAATTTTTGTTTGCTAGCGTATTTGTTATTTGTGGGACTAACCTATGGTCTAAGAAACTACGATCTAGGGGGCATCTAAGTCGTCAAAATCACTTGAGGATCACATTCGGCCTGGGCCACACCAACACTTAATATGACTAGATTTTTTTGGGTGTCTCCTCCCAACTACTATGAGTTTCGAACCTTGACCACTTTACAAAACGAAACCGTCAAAATTCAATCACACTATTAAGATTTGACTTCAATTAGTAAGATTGATAAACTTTAAATTCCTCTTTTTTCAACAAAGATAAATTCTCTCATTTATTTTTCTTAAAAAAAATTAAAACTTTGATAATTTCCTCAAACTTGATATATCATCATTTAAAAAATGTAACCAATTTTCATTTTTTTTTCCAAACTTTCACCATTTCCTCCAACATGATATGTTCTCATTTAAAGAATATAATTAAATGTTTGGAAGTCAAGTCAAAATAACTTCCCCTAACTCACAAATCAATAATTTGAGAACGGATTAACTTCATAACATTTTCATTAATTGTATGGATTAACCTTTGAGTATTTTTCTACAAGTTAATAGCATTGTCGTTGGTATTTCATTCTAATTATATATGAATTCTACCTAGTATTAGTTATTGGTTACATCTTAAACCTCATATAAACTAATTATCAAATAAATAAAAAATATTAAGTATTTTTTTATATGTTAATTGTATTGTTTTGGTATTTCATTCTAATTATATATGAATCTAATTAATATTAAACCTCGTATAAATTAGTTATAAATAAATGAAAAAACATTGAGTATTTTTCTATAAGTTAATGGCATTGTTTTTGATATTTCATTCTACCTAGTATTTGTTATTGGTTACATCTTGAACCTTATATAAACTAGTTATTAAATAAATCAAAAACATTGTGAAATTGGATACATTAAATATTAAATAATGGTTAACTAGGATACATTAAATAAAATTGCATTACCTAGTATTGGTTATTGGTTACATCTTGAACCTTATATAAACGATTTATTAAATAAATCAAAAACATTGTGAAATTGGATACATTAAATATTAAATAATGGTTAACTAGGATACATTAAATAAAATTGCATTAAAAACTAACTAGAAATGAAACATACTAAATGCCTTCTGTTTTAATATAATGCCTTCTGGTTTAATATAAGGAACTTTATGAAACATTGCAGTACTAGATTATTGAAATGAAAAGCCTATTACAAATTCCACTGCAATATTACATACCATTTAGATTACATACACAATTAAAAAAATTTAGTATGAAAAGCCTATTACAAATTCAACTGCAATATTACATGCCATTTTAGATTACATACACAACAGAAAAATAGGTGGTCTATATCACATAGACATCTAATTTTTTTTGTGTGCAAATAAATAAATTATAAACAAATTCGTAGAGTGTTACTTTCACCGATAGTTGAATGCTTTTTTGTTTAATTAGAAATTGTTAAGATTTAAAATTTTAAATAATGTTAAGTGATGTCAAGAAGATAAAGATAGAAAGTGATACTCTATTTTTTCTTATGTATATTTAATTTTTTTCTTTTGAAGAATACTAAGGAGACTATGCTACTACGAAGGAGACTATGCTACTTGGTCAAGTATTATCTTGCATCCAATTGAGAGTATGCTATTAAAATTTGTCACTTTTCTTTATATTATTTTTGTGGTGTGTGAATATTTTGGTAGGTATTTTTATATTTTCTATTTAATAAAAATTTTAAATAATAATAAAGTTTTATGGAAAAAGAAAAAAGATAAACTTTTGGATGACAAGAATTTTGTGTTGGAATGTGTTGTTCGATGTGTAAATTCAATTTGACGATGTAATTTGTAAAGGTTAAGTGTTTTGGATGAATAGTCAAAAGCAAACTTTAACCAATAGTTTACTCAACCATAATGATCAACCAAGATCCCATTGAGCAGAGGGATGTGGTGAACTAGACAACTATGCATAAAATAAGGGAGGAGATGTAGTTTGTATAACCACTTTAGGGTTACTTTAAGTGGTCACATTTAATCAAATAAACCTTGTTTTAATGGGATTGGTTATGCACTCAAGTGTATAATAGATGACTTGTAGATCAATCTAAAAGATAGAGAAAGTATATAATAGTGTTCTTATGTCGTGTCATGTCATAATGATGTTTTTAAACAATGTCACTCTCTATTTGGATTATGTTTACTTTTATAATACACTTGCATTTTCTAACACAATATCAAAACTTAGGTTTTGAAGATCGTAGCTTGCTTCTAGTGTTGTACGACATTTTGGAGGTCTGACTCATTGCTAAAAAAAACTCTAGATGTATTTGTGCTCCTTAGAAGTTGGATTTCCAGAAAGAACTGACTTGTATTTTGACTTGCAGAGTTTCGAAACAAGGTGTTGCAAGGGTAATATGGGTTCAAAACAAGATCCCATGTTGTTGAACAAGAACAATTATGACATGTAGGTACAAGCCATGGAGACTTTGTTGACAAGAAAGACATTATAGCAATTTACAAAATTGTTGTTCATAATCCTAATGATGAAAGGGAGAAGTTCATGTTTAATGGGAAGAAGGATGAGTTTGTCAGTGTTATGTTGATGTACATCTTAAGGGATATATGGTTCCATAATGGTGGGATTGACTACTCAAATGGAGTATGGAAGAAACTGAAGAAGATGTTCAATAATTTTGATGATGTTAGGTTATGTAACTTGAGAAAGAATTGATCTCCCTTAAACCCCTCTCTTTGATCTCCCTTAAACCCCTCTCTTTCGATGGGATTGAGGATTATGTACCTTGTGCAAAGGAGGTACCATTTAATTTGGATGAATGTGGAAAACACTTCCCACATAAGGAAGGGTATCTGATAGAATTAATTCTAATGAATTTGTAACCATCATATGATGTTTTTTATTCCATGTCCTAGGAGAATTGGGCTTCAAGGAAACAAGATGGTAAGGATTATTCCTTTGAATCTTTTTGTTCTTTATTGATTTGGGCATTGGAGAAATTATGTAATAACGTTCTTGTGGTGTGTAATTTCATAACGATGTTTTAAACACCACCAATCTTTATTTGGACTTTATTTTCTACTTTCTCAATACATTTTGTTTTCTAACCAAGGAGATTATGCTACTTGTGAACAAATATTTCCTTACATCTAATTGAGAGTGTTTTATTAAAATTTGTCAATTTTGTCTAGTTTTTTTTTGGTTCGTGAATTTGCTAGCAAGCATTTCCATATTGTACATTTTAGGAAACTTCACATAATAACAAAGTTATTTGCAAAATAAAAAAAAAATAAAAAACTATAATTTGGATGACAAAAATTTAATGTGCATTACAAAGCCCCCTATATACCCTTAAACACTCCCATCATCTAAATATTTTTAAAATGTCACAAATTCGAAAGAAGAAAAAGTAAAATTTTACCCCTATTTCAAATAATTTTCTTACATTCTAAAGATTACAACAAATTTAAAATTTCGTCGGGAATAACATTAATAAAATTGATAACGCATTGATCGGGAATAACATTAATAAAATGGATAAGGCATTGATCGGGAATAACATTAATAAAATGGATAACGCATTGATCGGGAATAACATTAATAAAATGGATAACACATTGATCTAATATATGTGATAGAGGTAGGTTTCATATAAAGTAAATATACACAAAATAAAAAGAAGACAATTAGTGTATATGCAACATGTTTCCAAATGCTTCCAAAGATTGAAATGTAAGTGATTGAATGATTTAACAATTTAAAATCTTATTAGGTATAACATTTACTATAAAGATAGACCATTAGTCTAATGTATATAATAAAACCATTATTTCAAATATTATGAATCTATAATTAAAAAAAATACGAACAATTTATAGTATGAGCTATCATTTCTATATACATAGAAGAATACCATAACTCTACTTGTCAAATGCTTAAAACGATGGAAATGAGAATGACCAATTAATCTAAAATGCTTTTTTAGAAAAGAAAGATATTTATTTTAAATGAGTGAGTTTCAAGCAAATGTATAGTGTACATATTTGCGAACAATCTCCACTACCAATTAGGCTATGTATTCTTTATAGAAGGATTTATTTATTTATTTTTAATCGTTGCCAAGTTATAAAAAATTGCATAATTAATGCTAAAGTGATGGGAAAGTTGCATGCAAATGGTCCTCGTTGATTATGAAGGATGGCATTACAAAGACATGAAAGTGTGAAAGACATGTTGTGTCAAATTTGTGGAGACCAGGAAAATATCTAGTTAATGTATTATTTATTTTTAAGGAAAAGTAAAGAATGGCATTAAAAACATGAAGATATTAACATTAAAAAAAATGCTAAATTGTTATTTTGTTCATAATATAATTAATCATAATTGTTTTAACAAAAATACACAAGTTTTGGGTAGCTCATTGTTTATTTTGGCTATCCTAATTAATGGTGTTTTCATTTTTATTTTTTTTAAATTTGTGCATTAAAGAATTATATTTATATATATATTAGAAAATTATTTTTCACATCTTCTTAAAGGGTTATTATTTATTTTTTTTTTTGAAAATTATTTTTCACATTTTCTTAAAAGGTTTATTTGAGATCCAAAAATTCTTCTAAATGGGTTGTTGGTTGTTAGAGCTCAATTTGATATAATGAGAAGATCCCCACAATATTCCCCTTCACTTGGCCTTGATAACAAAATCTAAGAATATTGCACAAAAGACCCAAGTCAACAACAAAAAAATCTCTTGCTCCACAAGAGACTCAAACTAAAATTCGAACTCAAGAAATGGAATGGAGAGGTCTTCGGTAACATATTCAAAGATAAGGTAGAGCTTGTGGGTGAAATGGTGGAATTACATAATGAAATAGAAAAAGTTGGATGCACCCTCAAAAGCATGGATAAGGAAAATTCTCTAGCACTTACATTTTATTAAATTAAAAAAAACACATGGAGACAAAAGTCCAAAACCCAATGGCTTAAATAAGGAGATTGCAATACCAAATTCTTTCATGAGGTTTACAAGAGAAAAATATCCTATAATATCATTGCAAGGATTTTGTTAAATGATGGACGAGTTTTGGAGGGACTGTTACTCCTTCTCACATAGGGGTAACTAGAGGAGTTCATGGTTCATGATCCACATTAATTGTCCCAAAAATGATGACCACCATTCTCCACAGACAACAACCCCTCAGATGCCTCTTACTCATCATTGTTCATCTCATTCACTTGATCAACATACTCATCCAATGATGGTGGTCCAACACACATGAGGTATATTAGTCATTGTTTCATATGAAGTGTTTACACTTGATGTATTGGGAATTTAGGTAAGGATCGTTGGTTGAAGTCAAATAATGAATCACGATGCTTGGAAGTTATGCTTTTTTCCTTGTTTCACCTTGGTGGCCATCATATGTATTCTAGTCAAGTGTTGTCACTCTTGGGGAAAAGGGGTACTATTGGGAGGCCTTGATAGGGGTAACACACCCATGCCCTTCCATACGTAACACTTTCCATCTATTTTCCTTTCATTGTCCTATCTTTTGGGATTGGTTGTTACATGTATCCCAAACAGGTTTGTACTTCATTCTCCTATGAGAAGAAGGGGCTTGAATTCCCAAGGTTGATGCAACTGTTAAAAAAATAGAAAGATCATGTTATAAATTCAAAATGAAAAATAACAATAAAGGGATATGAATGATAAATCAAAATCCAAGTAGGCCTGAGCTCTATCCCCTCGTTGTGAGGTTGTAACCCCAATTCCTAAAGGTTTAATGAATGCATATATAAAGAAATGACTTAATTGAATATCCCAACCCATAATGCACTAAAATGCATAAAACTAAAGAAAGAGGCTTGCAAAGCAAATTAATGAATATCAAAAGGAAAGATAAGGGATGGAAATAAATAATGCCGAGGAAAAGACAACTCAATGCATTAAGCACTCTCTCTACAAAGGCGCTCATGGAGATGAACATCACACGTGGCCTTGCATTTCAATGACACCATGACTACAAAGTAAACCCCAAATTATACCATTCACTCACACTTACATTTTTATGGATTTATTGGGAAATACTCCTCTACTTGGGAACTAACACACTTAATAAGATTCTATGATGGTCCTCCCATACTTAAACTTGGCAAATTGCATAAATTCATAACCTAGTGAGAAGTTTGAAGAAGATACCTAATGTGATATACTTGCGTGGATTTTACATTAAAATCTGACTCACTTTTTATGTTATAATGACTTTTGTATCCATGATGGTTGGTCTCACTTGATTCTTTGAGCCCGTGCTAGATGATGATGCATACTTGGACATGGTCCTTTGGAGGATGTTGATGATGCTTCACCCACACTTCATGGATGATGTTACACACTATTTGGAAGGCGTTGGAGCCTTGATGATGAGCGTTGGACTATATGATGACTTGGCATGCCTCTTGACACCCTCCATCACACCCTGGACCATGAACGTTGCACCTTGGAGCTAGGACATTTCATTTGTAAGCTTGACGTGTCACTTGGAGAGAGCATGGAGCCCCTTGATGATGTTGCACCCCCTTGAGGACATTGATGCTTGGCTTGATGACATGACATTTGATGATGATATTACACCCCTTGGGAGGGTTCATGTAGCCCTTTTTCTTAATGGTGCTAGGATGGTGGTGGAGGATGTTACACTTGTGATGGGACGTTGCACTTCAGGATGATATGACACATGCTTGAGCTGAACTAGCACATTTGATGATGAGTTGACACCATTTTTTTATGAGGAGACAAACCTTTTGATGAGGAGGTGTGGATTTTTTATGATAGATTGCACCTTTTGGGAAGAGACATGACCTTTGGAGCATTTACACCCCATTTGGATATGAAATCACCCTTTATAAGCCTTATAAACTCACACGTGTGGCATTTTTGGAGGATGTTTTCTTGTATCTTTGTTTTAGAGGTATTTTTGGGGGTTTACCTTAGACCTATCCACCTTGTATCATGGATTTATTATGTTTTAGGTATTTTAGGAGGATATTATCTCATTAAGGGTGAAGCGCTTGGTTTCCTCATATAAATAGAGGAAGTGCTCCCTCATTTTAACACATTGCTACTTGTGGAGGATTACAATCACTTGTTTACTTCTATCTTTTTGTTCTAGCTATGGATGAATGACTTATGTGAATTTTTGAAGAGATGTTGTATGGATTCTTTCTCAAGTTTGATGGATGATTCATGGTTAGGGTTTCATGGATGAGCATTTATTTACCTAGTAAGTGTTCTTTCTAAGTCTGCGTGGAATTTATTGAATGTATGAAGTGTGGATGTTCTTATCAAAGTGGTGAAAGTGCATTTTTCCTTGTATTTTTGTTAAATAGATCCTATCTTGCAAACCCTAGGAATGTTTCTAGTGGAGAACCTTCCCTTGATATTATCTTTAAGAGATTGTTATAGGACATAGGATGATTTTCTAGGGTTTGTAGTGGACTACCCTAATTGTTATTCTATGGGATAGATTCCTAAGGTTTGTAGTGGACTACTTCAGGGTCTATCCAAAATCCATGTTTCACCTTTATATTTCAAGAAAGTTCATAGTTTGACTCCATATGCCCCAGGAAATAGTAGGCACTAGTCTTAAATCCCTTTATTCAATCTTTAATACCAAAACCCACATTTTCTTTCTTATTCTAGGGTTATATTAGGGTTTGTATCAATTATTCTTTAATTTTAAGCCATAGCTAGGCTAGACGTCACTACAAGGAGAACACCTTCTAGTGAAGGTTTTCATGGAAGTTTTTAATGTTACAAAATTTGGAAAAATTTTCGAAAAAACCTCCGATGCAATCTCCTCTATTCACTGCAAAGGTTTTAGTGGAGGTTTTAACAGATGTTCCATATAACTAAAAAAAAATGGACGCACAGAGGTTGCAACATATGTTTTTGTTTAGTGTTTTTATTGTCAAAACGCATCGGTGCACCATTACATAAAATGCCTCGGTGCGTACCTAAACATAAAACACATCGGCATGACCTTACATAAAATTCTTCGGTACATACGTAAAACCAAAAAAGCACAAGTGCACCATTACATAAATGATCGGTGCATACATAAAATGAAAAGGCAGTAGTTCTCCATTACATAAAATGCCTCGATGCATACATAAAATGAAAACGCACCAATTCACCATTACATTATTGAACTGATGCGTACATAAAAAGGAAACACAATAGTGCATTTATAGTTATTACGCCCCATATTCCCATTTTGTTGTATGCAGTGTCGATGCACTTTTACTTTATGTATGTCTCGGTGCTTGTATAATTTGTCTGTGTCAGTGCCTGTATTACCCTATGCACCAAAAGGTATTGAAATTTTGAATATTGGAGGTGAGATGTCGGTGTCATTCTTTGTTTTGAAGCACCATGGATTTTATTACATATAAAGAACTGATTCATTTATTTTATTTAAAGCACCAGTGTTATTATTATATTTAAAGAACTAGTGCATATTTATCACACACCCACTTTAAAATTCTAAAACGATATATATTATCACATGTTATATGCATCGGTGCTTCAATATAATTAGTATGCACCAGTGATTCAATATGCTTAATGTGCACTGATGCATATAGCCCCTTAAAAAACATAGATTTCTATATTATTTCACACACCATTTTGTGAGTTCATAAGAATGCACTAATATGTACATATTTTAATTAATTATTTTTTTGCAAATATTTTTTATAATAATACTGTTTTTTATATTTATGTTATTGCATTTTGATATAATGATTGCATTAATGCCTTATTAAACGGATTCCACCTCTGTTATTTGCAACAATGTAAATCATTCTTATTTTAATTCATCAACAATGCAACATTTTACAACATTTGACAATGCAATAAATTAAGAAACCCATTTTATTATATTTGAATAAGAGACCCATGGTCACACAAAATGGGATAACATAAAGGTCCACAATAATCAAATTGGAACCAATATGTAATTGTCACAGTTATTGGTAACATGTCGTCATGCAATTGGGACATTATGTCCACTACATTAAGCAAAATCCTTGATTTTTACACATCGGTATTCCAAAACATACAACTTGCAGTAACATTCAATTATATTGATTGTCATTCATCACTTGAACTTGTGTCATTGCTCGAATTGTGTGCATCTTTCATTTCTTGATCAGTTGTAGGAGATATTGTAGTTTGGTTATTGAAATGAATGTTTTATTCCTCAAATTGTGTTTTGACGTTCCAACTATTCATCTTCCATCTACAAACATAGATATGAAGTATAATAAGTAAATTTACATTTATAATATAGTAGAATATACATGATTGCATAAATAAAAAAGTGTACCATAGCAACGAGTGATTCATAAACCATACACATCCTTTTGAAGCCTTATCTCATACTATTTAACAAAAGATTTTATGTTGGCTCCTCTCCATACTTTGTTTCTTGCATGTTTAATACAACATGACAAAGCATAGTCAATATAATTAATATAAAGGTTTCTTATTGCTCCATTAATTATAAAACAAGGGAATTTAAACAAAATAACTACTTACAAATCATTCAATTAAACCTTGATACTTCAACATATACTCACAACCCTCACTTACCCAATCAACATTCACCAATTGTTCAGTTGGCTCTTCTTTTTATGTTAGCACCTATAAGAAGACATCCGTGGATGAGTGTAAATTAATTATTTAAATATAAAGATCACAACAAATATGAAAACTTAAGTAACGTCGAAAACGTAAGTACTCACAAACTTTGTGATCAACCCTTTTATTCCTTGTTTTCATGTCTGATGTGCTGATTAAGTTCCATTTTGTTTTCTTTTCTACAACAAAACAATTGAAAAATAGTATTTAATATGATAAATAAATTTGATGCACATAAAAGAATAAATGAATGATAACATACCTCCAATGAACATTGTTGTTTGGATGCATCCTCCTGTGAAGAAATTATGTTCATTTCTTTTACCATCTCCTTGTACACTTTTTTGGACATCCCTACCCACATGTATTGGATTTCCCCTCACCCGTCTCTTGGAATTTTCATAATCTTCATGAAAAATGAAAAAACACAACAATTTTTTTTAAATGGACATGAAAGTAAAAATTGCAAAATAAATTAATTCTGTAATTATTGGAACATATTATAGAAAAACATGTTTAGTAATAATACCTTTTATATGATTCTTTTTTGTTATTGCAAGTCTCACGGGTCTCATTGACCATGGCTCCAAAAATGCTTCTTGTAGTGTACGTATAACCTGATTCTCGTAGTCATTGGACTATTTTTTGTATTGTAAGTGGAAATTGCGTCTATACTTTCTTTCCACTATATCCCTCAAAAATCCATAAAACAATTTTCCCCTCTCATTAACTTCAACTACCACTCCAGATGAATGGATGACCAAGCCGTCATCATCATTTACATCCTTAAGAATTGTTATCCTCTTAGGATGAGATTCCATTCCCTCGTCATCGATCCCTGCATAATATTGAAACAATGTGAAATCAAGTGTTTAAAACTTGTTAGCGATTAATGTAAAGAAATTCATTTTTAGTAAAAAGTCAAAGAAAAACTTAATGTTGACTACCTTTCAATCCACCTATTTCCTCTCTTTGCAACATTTCCATAAATCTTTTACGCTCTTTTTCACTCAGATTGCGAACAATCTTATCAAGTTTCTTCAAGTTTTTGCTCTGCATGACACACATTAACCAATACACATCATTAAATTAAACCTACAAATATTTCAAATATATTAAATTTTTAATACAACTTAAATAACTTGCCTCCCTCTTGTTGATTTTTCTATATGAGATGATATTGTATATTCGATATATTTTTATAATGATGAGTGTTCCATATATAGAGAACATATGGTGACCATCCATGAAAGGATGTGTCCCTTGGATAATCAATAACTATTTATTATATATATTATTTAGTAATCAATAATTATATTATGAATGATTAATCTAGGAGAATGTCTTCCCTATGTTGTCCAAACATCAGCACTCCCTCTCAATGAGGGAGGCATCCTCCATCACGCCAAGCTTGTCTATGAAGTATACAAACTTCACCCTAGACTCATGACACATGTATATCAGTCCTTGGAGATGTCTCTCTCCCACCTGAATCGAGGGGAAAATCCCCCCGCAACTCTCCCTCTAAGCCAATTGACTTTCTCTGAGATCATGCTCACTCTGGGTTCGCATGTGATAACATCTAGCATCTCAAGTCTTTATCATTCCTAGTCAAATCAACATGACTAAGGAGAAAGACTACACCTGGTCCATTCACCACAAGTACACCCATGTGAGTGAGTGTCAGCCCGATGCTATCTGACACATGGAAATCACCTCAAGCACCTCAAGTCCATATCACTCTTTTCCATGATCAACGAATGACTACGCTTGGGCCCATTTACCACAAGTACACCCTTTTGATAAATGTTTCCTATCTCCCTTGGTCTGCAACCAAATTTAGGAGAAGGTTTTCTCGATGCTTACTCGGGGCATTGTAGCAAAAGGTATGTCACACATGGCACTCCCATGTGGACTTCTAGAGGCTACTCCCTCTATAAACACTAGGTTCAACTCCCCATAGTGTGTGATTTCAAGGTCAACTCCCTTGAAATGTGCTCATATGCTCTCCACAAGGGACGTGTCCTTATGTGCTCTCCACAAGGGATGTTGGGCTATAAGCCCAAACCCACTTATCCCTCTCGGATAAGTGTCCTCACATATCAATTCAAATTAGTCACAGAGGAGTACGATCTAGACTTATAGAGGCTACTCCCTCTAGAAACACTAGGATCAACTCCCTATAGTGTGTGATGTCAAGGTCAACTCCCTTGACGTGTCCTCATATGCTCTCCACAAGGGACATTGGGCTATAATCCCAAACCCAATTATCCCTCTCAGATAAGTGTCCTCATAGATCAACTCAACTCAGTCACAGAGGAGTATGATCTGGAGAATGTCTCAGGAAGTTGCAATCATTAACACTCCCTCTCAGTGAGGGAAGTATTCTTTTCCACGCCAGGTCTGTCATGGAAGTTCTTGAACTTCATCCTAGTAAGGGGTTTGGTAAGAACATCAACAACCTGACCATATGTAGGAAGGTATTACACCATTACTGCCTTCCTTTGCACCATGTATTGGATGTAGTGGTACTTGATCTGAATACGTTTCGATTTGTCATGAAACACTAGATTCTCTAAGGGATTCACACAACTCTAATTATCACAATGAATAATGGTGGAATCTAGCACATGTCCAAATAAATATGCAAGGAGCTTGCAAAGCCACACTTCTTTGTATACTGCCATAGTCAATGCAATATACTCTTCTTATGGGGTGCTCAAATCCACATACGTTTGTTTCCTACTACACTAGGAAACCATGGCAGATCCCAAAGTGAAGCAACACCTAGAGGTGCTCTTCCTGTCCACTTTGCTCCCTGCCCAATCAGAGTTAGTATATCCCTACAATCTCATGTCAATATTGGAAGTATATCTCAGACCATGTCCAACTATTCCTCACAGGTATCTCAATACATGCTTCGCAACAATCTAGTGTGTCTGTCTCGGCTGACTCATAAACTAGCTAAGTGTACTCACTTCATAGAAAATATCTAGTTTAGTGTTAACCAGATACATCAATGATCCAATTAGCTATTTGTATAGGGTTGGATCAATCTCATTGGAATCAAAAGAAGACTGACTTAGTTTCTTCAAATTCGTCACCATTGGTGTAGCCATGGGCTTATAGTTCAACATCCCAAACTTTTTCAATATCTCAACTGTGTACTTCCCCTGACTCAGGAAGATCTCATCATTTCTTTGCCACATTTCTAGTCCGAAGAAGTAGTGCATCATACCAAGGTCCTTCATCTCAAACTCAGAGGCCACCACATATTTGCATTCAACAATTAGGCTCTCTGTATCGGTGAGGAATAAATAATCAATGTAGAGGACCAAAATTAGGGACTCACCATTAACAATATTGTACTACAAATTGGGATCAACAACACTTTTGTTGATGCCCAAACTCATTAGGTGTCTATCAATCGTCGCATACCAAGCTTGAGGTGTCTGCTTGAGTCCATACAAGGCCTTCTTCAACCTGCACACATGATACTCCTTCTCATGTATCACGAAACCATATGGATAATCGATGTATACTTATTCCACAATCTCTCCATTGAGAAAGGTTGTCTTCACATCCATCTGATGTAGTCTCCAACCCATGGATGTTGCAAAGGAAATAATCATTTGGATAGAAGTGTATCGAGCAACATGAGAAAATTTCTCCTCATAATCTATTCCCTCCACCTAAGAGAATCCTATAGAAACAAATCTCACTTTGTGCTTCTCGATTCTCCCATCAACTGTGTGTATGATCTTATAGATCCACTTGGAAGTCACTACAGGATTCCCCTTAGGTCTCAGAACAATATTCCACACATCATTCTTCATGATGGATTGATACTCCTCCATCATGGCATCTCTCCATACTGGCTAACTAGATGCCTTCTCATAACATGAAGGCTCATAATCAATGATGTGGCTCATAGCTGCAACATAACACAAATATATTTGAGGTCTCTTTCTCTCTCGGAAGGTACCATGAGGAGATGCATGTCCTTTTTCCTCCTACAAAGTCTAATGATCCCATGTAGGTCTCTTCCGACCTATTGCAATATCTCTGGTAACATCAACTGGAGTTACATGATCAACATGATCAATTGGATCAATAAGATCAATTGTCTCCCTCTGAATTGTTGGAGGGTGAGGGGAGAAGGCACCATATCTTCCTGTCTCTCACTATCAATCTCCATGTGATATCCTCTAGATTTCCTGAAGGCTACCTCCTCCTCAAAGGTAACATATCTCCTCACCCCAATCTGTCTCTAATCAGCGATGTAGATCTGGTATGCCTTCGAAAACTCACTGTACCCCACAAATATACCCTTTCTGCATGGAGGGTCTAGTTTGGTCCTTTTTTTTTTCCTTGGGTACATGAATGTATACTAGACACCCAAATATCCTAAAGTGTCCAACCTCAGGCTTCACTCATGAACTATGTCCATACTAGACATCTTGTGGTTCCCTTGTGGAACACATGTCTAAGACATATCGAGGTTCCCTCATGGAACCAATGTCTTCTCTAGGACACATCGAGGTTCCCTCATGGAGCCAATGTCCCCCAAGACATATCGAGGTTTCCT
>JZKD02S1673144.1:259596-287879 GCA_000966675.3 Picea glauca | reverse complement strand
ATATATATATATATATCGTCACATCGGTGCGTCTATATGTAAAAACACAATGATACCAATTTTATCGACAAAATAGAAATGCAAACCTCTGCAATTAAAATTTATGGATATTTTCATTTGCAGAGGTTCTAACGGAGGTCATGGTTCAGTGCATTTCAGAGTGTAATGCACTGATGTGTCCTCTATATACAAATGAACCAGTGCGTAAGAAAATAATTAAAAGCAACGATAATTTTTAATATCAAAATCGTGCATGTATTTATGATGGTTTTGGCTCAAATGCATGGAAAATAAGGTTATAATATCAAATGGCCAATATTTCAAATTCCATCTCATTCCATATCATTGCAAGTTTGTCAACTTCTCCCACATTATTTGAAGTAAGTATAGATTTTATTTATAATTCATTTATCTGATTGAATTTATGTCATGTATGCATGTGCATTTGAATAATTGTTCATTGAACTTCCCTATATGGGGTGCCACATGATCCAAATGACACATAGGAAGATTGGCATGACGATCTCCAGAAGCTCACATAGAGGAGAGCATCGATGGCGTTCATTTATTATCCTTCCCATATGCTTGTCCCTTCCCTTGCGCATGGCTTGGAACATGGCTCTCCTACGTGTGGATTTGATGGTCGTCTTCACTCGCCTGTACTCTCCAACTAGCCATCTTCACTTGCATGCATTTCCCCACAGCTATACCCACAACTAAACTGTAATGGTCTATTATTTTTTTCTTTTGGCGGTACTATTATCGCCTGTTAGATTAGGAAGTATTTTCTATTGGCATAATTCTAGGCTCAACATTTTATGTCTAAGGCCAAACTATGTAAATATGTCAGTCCTTTGTAGTAATAACTTGACTCTCTGGAACTTCCATAACTAGTGGTGGGGTTGGTTTCCTTTAATGGAAACCTCAACACTAGTTTATCAAACTTGTTATGTAATCTCTGTCAATGATTGGTAGTAGGAAAAGCTAGCTTACAAAAAACCAGTATGTATGACCATAAATCAAGATTGCATTCAGATGAGAAAGATATTTCACCAGTGCAAAATGTCACAAGATTTTATCAGGAGAAAGATAGCGCAGAAAAATGTTTGATGAATATAGAAAACTATTTTACCCTGCCAATTGTAACATGTCATCTTCCAGTAACATGTAGCCCGGGTCAATGATATTACACTGTGAATTGGATCTCTTTTATGACATGCCAGTGGTACATGGTTGTTCAAAATGTAAAGGCTTGAAAAAGAACCATCGATGTGTCACATTGTCCCATTATATTAATGATCAAATACCCAAAGTTCATGGTCTAATACCTACCACTGTGGTCAAGAATCCTATAGGTGATATATAAAAGACACGTAGGAACAATTCCATATGCTCCTTTTTTGAAAAGTTGCAAGCTAGATAAACTATGTTTCGTCCTAAATTGACTGACCCGTATCCTTCTATTGAGTCAACGAAGAGTTCCTATACTGATCCAAAGTATGATATCAATACTACCCACAACATCACTGCTAGGAGATCCAAAAAGTTGTACAAGCTAAGAGAAAAAATGTCCAAGTACACACCAAATTATATTCAATTGTTGGAAGGTAGTGATGACTTCCCTCTTCATATCCATTTGCAAAGTAAATACCAAACCTGTTAAAACCAAGCTTTGTATGGCGCTAGGCCATCTTCCATGCATGTGCCCGATGTTGGAACCAAATTATGTTTTTGTGGTAATAGTTATATGATTGCCAAGTCCAAAATAGATGTTGCAAATCTTGGGTTGTTTATACTTTCACGTGTATCCTTTCCTCCCAAACAATCAGTGTCATTTATGCCATTTTGTGGTCCTCTCTATAGTCAGTCTGATTACTTGAATATTGTCAGATACAAACATAGCATTTACATGTATAGTATGTGCATGAATGGTTATGCTTATGGAAACTTTTAACATGAAAAACTTATTATATATTGATGGTCGTCCACGAACTCATGGGAACATCAAAAGGTTCATAAATAGTTACAGTGATCTGGATTTATGAGAGGAACGAAATGAAACACAAATATATAAAATTAACATAGAGATACAATGAATAATAACAGAGATACAATGAAACTTAACTTCTATTTAATAAAGAGCTTTGCTGAAACTGTAAAATACAGAATGAAACAATCTTGCTCGAATAGTGGTAGCTAATCTCTAATAAGAGATGTGGACGCTACGTGCATTCACCTGAGAAAATTACAATGAGGCCTCCAAGCCTTTTTAGCATCAAGAAGTAATAAAAAAAACCTAGACATAAAAAAACCTAACCCTAGGAGATGAAGTGCCAAAAGTCATGTGGGCCTTGATGGGGTAAGTTGGTACATCAACTTCTCGCGGTCGTAACTTTTGCATACGATATATGTTTTAGGTGCACGATAGCTCATTGGAAAGGTTTATCATTGGAATACACATGTTGCGATCACACTTTGTCTTTATTTTTAGTTTGACTATGGGCCCAAAAAACGTTGTTTAGGGCCTCAAAATAGCCCCGGAAGTTTAGGACCCGAAAATCTAGAAAAAACTGCCAAGATGAAAACTGTATGTGAGCCAGTTGGAAGAGGTGGGTGGCCATCGATATCCACTTGAATCAATCCTCTCCCCTTAGGAAGCAACGTTCTCCATTGTGTTGATTTCCCCCTTCAGATGATAAAAAAATTGTTGAATCTGGCTTCGGGTGAGCCACTTGCCTTGGTCCAGGAGTTGCCTCGCTTTGAAAACATGATAAAGCTTAAGATTTTGTTGGTGAGTACCGTTGATATATGTTTCAATGATATGATCAGTGGATTCCTATTCCATGCAGTCAAGGTTGAGCTCTATCGGTGTCGACTGTTGTGCTATCTCTTAAGTGTCCAATAATGGTGGAAAGTATGGCTGAAGGAGGTCCACACTAAACATTGGGTGAAAACCAAGGAAGGGGGGAATGTTGAGCTCAAAAGAATTGTCACCCACATCCTTGGTGATGGTGTAAGGTCCATAACGAAGTGGACGAATCTTCCGATGGGTTCCTAAGGCGTTCTTTCTACAAATGCAACCAAACTTTATCTCCCACCTGAAACTTGTGTGGCACCTGGTGTTGATCATGGCACTGCTTGTACTGGGCATTGGACTCCTACAAAATATCTTGAACCTATTGGCAGATGTGTTGGATTTGTTCAATGAACTAGGTGGCTTTGTCGACTTCGGTTTGAGCATGGGACGATTCTTCCTATGTGGATGCAAGGGGTAGTGCAACATACATGGGACCCAATGGTTGAAATCCCAACCCTAATTGAAAGGGGTTATGGTCGGTTGAGCTATGTATGGCTCTATTGTAACTGTATTGAGCATAGGTAAGACTCTAATCCCATGTGCGCAGATGTTTGGAACTATACATGCGCAACATATGCATGATCATCCTATTGACGACCTTGGTTTGGCCATCCATTTGGGGGTGGAAGGTAGTGAATTTGGTGAGCTTGGTGTCCAACCATGACTAGAGGCTTGACCAAAATGTGTTGAGGAACCAGTTGTCCTGATCTGAGATGATGGTTTGTGGTATCCCAAAATGTACCCACACTCGTTCGAAGAAGATCTTGGTAGTAGCCTTCGTTGCAATGCTCTTCTTGCAAGTGACCAAAATCGCCATCTTGGAAAATCAATCAACAACCAAAAAAACACAGTCATTTCCCTACTTGGTTGAAGGAAGGTTCGACATTTAGTACATCGAGATGGATTCCCAGGGCATGTCAGGAATAGGAAAAGGGGTGTACATTCCTTGTTTCTTAATGGTCGGTTTGGCAATGGCGTAGGTCATACAAGACCTAATATACTTTCTAACATCTTGTCGAAGTTTCGCCAACATAAATGTTATTTTAGCACTACCACTATCTTTTATACTTCGAAGTGTCCTACCACATGACTGTAGTGAGCTTCCCAAATCAACTTCGCTCACTCGCTTGATGGGATGCAAAGATGGCCCAGATGGCACAAAAACTCGTCTTGAAGATGAAAATCAGTGACAACTATGTTTGTGCCCATCATATATTAGGTAGTGGTGAATTCAAGATCACTCTCATAGAGTTGGGGCCATTCAAGGGTCTCATGTCCACAGAAGTGAAGCATCATGGTTAGTTCTGCAATTGGAGGTCGACTGAGGTAGTTAACAACGTAGTTGGTGCTCCCTCTCTTATACTTGATGTTGAGATGGAATTGTTGCAAGTATGTGGACCACTTATGATGGTGGTCATTCAACAATTTTCCTTGTGTTTGCATGAACTGTAGAGGCTTATGATCAATGTGGAAGGCTGTCTCCTTCCCAAGAATGTAATGCCTCCACTGGTGGAAGGCTTGTACAATGGAGTGCATTCCTTTGATGTAAGTGGGGTACTTACAGATGGTATCTGATAGTGTCTGATTATGATAGGACACGAGATGTCTGTGTTGAGTGAGAAATGCACCCACAACATAGTCTAAAGCATCTGTCTCAATCTCAAAAGGATGTTGCAGGTCAGGTAATGAGAGCATCAGGGCTGAGCACAAGAGCTACTTCAAATCATCAAACGCTTTCTGTTGTGACTGGCCCCACACAAACTTTTCCTTTCCACCACCCCTGGTCACTTGGCTCAGGGCCCATGCAATGTGGGAGAATCCCAAGACGACCCTGTGATAGAAATTTGCAAGGCCTAAGAAGATTCTAAGGTCAATGAGTGTGGTTGGGGCTGGACAGTCACGAATGAATTGTTTCTTGGCTAGATCGACATACACCCCATGCTCATCAATAATGTAGCCAAGGTATTGGACCATATTCATGTCGAAGGAGTATTTTTCTAAATTTTCATATAACTTGTGTTGTCGCAAAGTGTGCAAAACTTGTTGAATATGTTGCAAGTGTTTCGTCCAACTCTTGTTGAAGACAAGGATGTCATCCAAATACACCATAACAAAATAATTGGTGAAGGGCCGCAAGATATCATCCATCATTGTCATGAAATTTTTTGGGGCATTCGTCAAGCCAAAGGGCATGACCAACCATTCAAAAAGACCTTCTTTGGACTTGAAGGCAGTCTTCAATACATCGGTCTACTCTATTGGGACCTGTTGGTTGTTAGACTTCAGATCAATCTTACTAAAGTACTTGGACCCCTTGAGCTGGTCAAGGAAATCATCAATTCAAGAAATTGGGTACCCATTCTTGACTATGATTTTATTTAGGTTTATTTAGGGCCCAATAATCAATGCAGAGTTGTCAGGTCCTATCTTTCTTCTGCACAAGCACGATTGGGCTTCCACAAGGTGATGAGCTTGGTCAAATGTACCCCTTTTCAAGCATATCTTGGATCTGGCACTTGATTTCCTCATTTTTTGATAGAGAACAGTGATAGATTGGCCCATTGGGCAGCGGTGCGTCGAGGGTCAGATCGATTGAATGCTTGACCTAACAGTGTTGAGGTACCCTAGTGGTTGAGGAGAAGATGTATTTGTGTTCTTCCATGACCTTATCCACTTGCTTCCGCTGTGTAGTGATACCTTTCGTGGAGGCCATGGATGTGGCTGAAACCTTTCGCTCACTTTGAGCGCAAGAACAAAGAAGAAAAAATTCACAGTAAGAGAGATGACCTTCCTGCATTGCTTGACAGAGATCAAGGAAATGGCAGTAGGTGGGACTACCTCAGGTATCATGTACAATTTCATGTCCAAAGTAATAATAATATTATGAGGCCTAGACTCATATAGAACATGATGTTTCTATAAATAAGGATAGTGCAAATGAACATCACAAACTTCAAGGGGGGTGACATCACAAAATACCTCATCTTTGAAGGGCTTGATGTCGTAGGCTAGGTGACACTGTTGGTTGACGTGGAGATCATTCCTTTGGTAGAGCCATCTGATGGTGTATGACTGTGGGTGTGGTTTTGTTGGCAAATCCAATCGCTTGATTACCTTCTCTAAGATGAGTTTCTTCTAGCTACCACTATCAACGATGAAGTGCAACAAAGTACCCTTCAGCTACATCTTTGAATGAAAAAGGTGCTCACCTTCCTCTCATTCATCAGGTTCACTGGGCTAGATCTTGGTGGTAGAAGTGGTGGCATTCGGTTCTGTGTAAATGATATGTCTCCCTTTTTTTGGTTCTGATTCAGAGTCAGAACCCACATTTGATTCAAAGGATTTCACCTCGGTCATCAATGACTGCTTTGAGCATCATTCAACGGTGTTATCCCATAGACTCCTATGGAACTCACACCACTTCCTAGTGTCTTTCTTTGTCTTCGCATTGTCCTTCTTTGTTTGTGGCTTAGACTAGTTGTCCCAAGGTTGTCCATCCTTTATTTGTCCTTTGTTTTGTGGGTTGGGGATGCCTTTTCCCTGCTTCTACTTTGAGGGGTTCACAGGCCCAAACTGTCGCGTCTTTTGTTTAAGGTTTTGATCGATTTTAACAACATATTGATAGGCCGCACCCAAGGACAAGATGTCCAGAAACTCCATTTCTATCTGGATGTATCTATGCAGACTGTCGTAGTACTTGAGCACCATATTTCACTCAGAGTCTTTGATACCCATATTGGTGTGCAAGGTATGGAATACATTGGTGAACTCTGACACTGTTTGGTCCCTTTCCTGCCATAGTGTGGTCAATCTTGTATATAAGTCGTCATAACTTCCAACAGGGTAGTATTGTTCCTTAATAGCATTCCTGAAAGAACCTTAAGTGGGTGTGACTACAAATAATGTAGATTCCTCTGTTTCCTTTTTCTCAAAGAAAGCATCCCACTAATCCTTGACATGGGGGATGGACTTAAGGAGCACGTAAACGTTTCCCTATCGGAAAAGTTATGGACAGAAAAATACCCTTTTAGAAGGATTAACCATTTGTCTACAACATCTACTTCTATTTGAACTTAAAATATAAGAATATCAAAATTGATCTGTACCTTGAAAGGGTGGAGCCTCTGCTTGAAGAAGATTCATCACCTACTGGTAGTCATCGAAGGATTTGTGAAAAATTATCCATCATCTCATTCCTCTGTTGTGTGAGGGCTTCCTCAAGAAACAATTTAAATGGATATCCTACCCCATCATCTCTCTTTTCTTCCCCCATGGGTGACCATCAGGTTTAGCGAGGTCGATCTTGCCAAGGCTCAACTGGTTTGAGTCCCAATTGCTTATACCCTGACCTCGTTGGGGACATGAACACAGAAACAAATGAAGAGTAGATCGCTCTGATACAACTAATACAAATTTATGAGCGGAACGAAATGAAACATAGATCTATAACGTTAAAACAAAGATACAATGAACAATAATAGAGATACAATGAAACTTAACTTATAGTCAATAAAGAAATCTATTGAAACTGCAAAATGCAGAATGAAACAATATTGCTCGAATGGTGGTAGCTAATCTTTGAGAAGAGATGTGGCGGCTACGCGCATTCACATGAGCACATTACAATGAGGCCTCCAATCCTTTTTAACATCATGAAGTAATCAGAAAACCATAGATATCCAAAAACCCAACCCTAGGAGACGAAGTGCCAAAATTCATGTGGGCCCCCATGGGGTAAGTTGGTACATCAACTTCTCGAGGTCGTAACTTTTTTATACAATATATGTTTTAGGTGCACGATAGCCCATTGAAAAGTTCTATTCGAGGACTACACATGTCGTTGTCACACTCTAATTTTGTTTAATTGTGATTGTGGCGAGCCCAAAAAACGTTGTTTAGGGCCTCAAAATGGCCCCGAAAGTTTAGGGCCCGAAAAGCTAGAAAAAAATTGCCAAGATGAAAACTGTATGTGAGCCAGTTGAAAGAGGTGGGTGACCACCGATATCCACCTGGATCATGCACGGCCTCAATATTTAATGCAAATTGTTCCTTTGAGGAACACAACAATAACAAAGAGTTATTTATGAAAAGGAAGACATCTAGATTTGTTGTTATGCATGCAATACGTAGTTTGTCTCCTGGTGACGAGTTGTTAATAAATTATAACTTTTGTAGACCACCAACCGCTCATAAAAAACGCCTTGCATTGGATATACTTTTAGACGTCCCCTTGGGGCATAAGAAACATATGATTGAGTAATTGTATTTTTGGATTTTCAATGGAACTAATGTAAATGTATTGCTTAATTCGACGTTTGTTTTATAAAGTGGTTGGTTGCATGTTACAATCATTGCATTAAATATGGGGACTAAACTCCCTATAACATCTACACATGGACTTTTGTTTATTTTATTTATGGAGTTTGCTTAATATTTTTTATATTTTTAAATATTAATATAAAATCAATTTAATTTAATATTTTTTTAACCTTAACAAAATAATTAATTTCTTCACTAACGAAATCAAATACTTACATTTCCTTATGAGGAGATTCATAATTAAGTTGGTGGTGGAGCAAAAAATCATAAATTCATTTAAAACACAGTGTATATATTAAAATTCATTATTCTTAATGATCTCATTTTCATATTTAATAATTGTAAAAAAAAATTAAATTCATTATTATTAATGATTTTTTATTCATATTTAATAATTATGGTTATAATATTTATTTATTTTTTAATATGACAATACAAATTTAATTATGAATAATTATTATATTGTTATCATGAAAATAAGTGAGAAAATAGCATTTCATAAAAGTAATTGTTCTTTGTAAACATGTTTAATGAACATATTGTATCTTGCTGAAAATTGAACAAATCAACTTGAAGAAGAATGAAACATTATATATATATATATATATATATATATATATATATATATATAAGCTTTCACAATTACTGTCTAAAATAAATGATTTCATAAGACTAAAGTTAATCAATATATGACAACTCTAAATTCTAATGAGTGATACATTTTAATTTTAATTTAAAAACAAAGAAATCATTAGCGTACTTATAAATTAAACAAAAACATCAAAATGAATTGAAAAAACACAATATACATGTGTGTTATATTGTTTATAGCACACCAACGCGATTGAAAGCACATTGGTGTGGTTGTTATGTATATATGAAAACTTCAAGGTTGTGCTTTGTGGAGGAAATCACTCTTCAATGCCTCTCATAATTTAGTGCATGGACTCGATCCTCTGCCACTTCATGTTGACCCTAAAATGCTCCAAGCCATAAGTCTCTCTTTCTCTTTTATTATATTTCCATACTTAGTAAAGAATGTTGATCCACGGCGAGGTTACAAATCCTACCTTAATTTCCGCCTTCCTCAAATTGCATTGCCATACTCCACTACTGATAAATGGTACCAACACTTAGTATTTTTCTTCATTCTCCTCGCGGAACGACGGAATCACAGGGTGTAAATTTTCTCTAACTCATGTTCACAATTTCGTTCGTTGCTCCATAGTACTTAGTGTTATTTCGAATTTTTGAATGCTCCAATACTTAGTTTTTCAAGCAATTTTCAATTGTTGAAGCGGAGTTCGTATCATATCTCAAAAAAAATCTTTTCCTCTCTCCATCTGTCTTCTTTTTTATACTTAACCGATTTTTCAAGACTTTATCCATCCATTTAGCACTTCAACACTTAGTCTCTTAAGCTTGACCGTGGAAGCGGAGATTGTTTCACCATTTCGAAAAGTTCCTTTTATTTCACCCGTCCACCATCTATGACTTAGTCATTTTTCAAAGTATTTCACAAAATCGCGAAAGCGACCTTTTCTCCTATTCTTGTATATTTCTTTTTTTCTCCGCTCTACCATGAATCCTCGCCCTTTGTCACATTAACCAAAAAGGAATTTAATGTTTATCTTATGCAAAATGACAAATGGGTAAATGCATAAGGACCATTATTAATGGCGCACTCTTCGAGATTGTTATCATAAATTTAAATTAAATTCGTCAGTTCACTCTTTTGACATAAGAACTAAGTTGGTTAATATGAAAGGGAATTATTTGGTAATTACATAAAGATAGTATATTCTTCATCAACTCCTGAGAAATATGGCGAGAATATGAGAAAGATTTTGTGGTGATACAGTGAATACATTTTCACAGGAAGAGCCCAAAAAACACTGGTCAAGAGTTGACATATATTATTCTCCATTGTCACCTAAAGAAAAGAATGGTAATGATGTATGGGTGTCTGGACTTGCTAATGAAGGATGTGTCCCAGAGGTCTTTGATGCAAAATACTTGGTAATATGGTATACAAACAACTTCGAAAAGGATCAAAGGATTATTAAAATGAATGGGCGGTCCCCAATTTCATTAGCACCAACAACTTTCAGTCAAATGTTCAAATTATTGAAACCTACAACAATTTTCAAGGTCAGGAAAGCCAAATATTTCATAAAATATAAAAATGGTGGTAGAGACTTGTTGCCTCAATGTCTCGAAGACCTGACCACAGTCCTGGAGGATTTATCTATGATTCAGGTCAGTTTATTGAAGACACCTTACAAAGAAATGGCTTGGTTACTTGCTAGGCTATTGGGACAAGAATCAACTGCCATTATCCTGCGTCTAGCTCTTTACATCTTGTATTACTCTATTCAAGGGAAAATAATTTTCGATTGGTCCAAAATTATATCTTCTGAGATATTCTTTCAGTTGTCAAATTTCAAGAAAGATAAGAAGTTTTACATGTTTGCGTACCTCGTCTTCACCATTGTATGTTGTCATGTATTCCAAGGACTTAATTTGGCAAGACAAGTTGATCCTAAAGTAGACCCTATACATACTTGGTATCCTACTCTCTGGAAACAAAAAGCCATGTATCACTTTTATGAAATTTATGATTTTTTCTTTTCTGTTTAAAAAAAAACTCATGTTTGGAAATAATACTTTGAGATTGTCGTTGGAGGCAACAATGTTTTTAGACAAAAGAGGAAAATTTGAGTCAAATGAACAATACAATATAATCAGAGTTTATTGCTCTAGGGAGGCCCCAACTTATCTCCCATTTTATGTGTCTGATAAAATAATCACGATAGAAGTCTGTAGACAATACATATTTTGGGCCGATTTCTTTCTCCAAAGAAAGAAAAAATAATTTATTGTACTTCCATGGAAAGTTGGTGAAATCATATTAATAAGCGCCCCAAATATTGATGAATTTACAACTCAATTCAACCAATATAATTTAAAGTTGGAAGATTTAGTAAAAGGGTTTGACCCTCAACATTTTTTTATGAATCACATGGTCTCCGTAGGTTTCAGCGTAGCATATATAAACACATATATATGTACAAGAAAGCAAGGAGAACAATTATGAGGAAGTATTAATTGGATACCTTGAGACATTTTTTAGCATGAATGAGGTGCACAGACAACATGGAAGGATCATAAATGAAAAGATTTCAAAGTCTCAAAGATATTCCCAGAAAAGTGGCACACCCAGACAAAATCCCCAAAATGTTACTTAGGAAAAACATAAATCTTTGGTTCAAAATTCAAGCGACGGAGATGATCCTCACCGCCCAAAAAAGGATATTGAAAAACCCCATAAATTACCAATAACTAGAAATAAGAAAAGATAAAATAATCAACAAGTGAAGGAGATTATACCTGGTGAAGATGTTCTTCTCTAACATATGGAGCTTAATGCAAACATTGAAGATATAGAATTTCCAGATGACGAGTAGAGGGTCCAACCTAGTGGGGAATTGGAAACTCAAGAACCTTTCTTTTATGAAGAAGAATATATAACCCTCCACAGTGCATTATTTGATAAATATTTGAAGAAACTAGTGTTTGAACATGTCAATTCAAAGGGGAAAAGAATCAAGGACACAAAATTGGACTTAAATAATGTCCTACCATAAAAAAATTGCCCAAATTCACATGGTCATTAGTGATGTTTTAGAGGTTTCAGTTAACAATGTGGAGGTTGAGAATGCAAGGTTAAAGGCAAGAGTCATTGAATTGGAATGTGCCTTGATGCCTCCACCTATCTTTGTAAGTTCGCTAGTTGTTATTTAACCTGGGAGAAATATCGACGGAACGACTGAATCAAGATCAAAGTTGAAAGGAACGTCAAGCTTGTTGGTTGCAGTTAGAAAATTTGTTGGTGAAAATATCAAAAAGAGGATGTCTCTTATTATGGAAGCATGGGATACATGGAGCAATATCGTTTCTTTTGGTTCAAAGTTAAATAGTTTCAAAGAATATGTCCAAGTTGACTTGAATAATGAAGAAGGATTTTATATAGATATTGTCATCACATTTACTTTGAATGTTTCTAGTATGACTGAGCTAAAAAGGAAAGAAGAAGATCTACCTTCTCCAACCAGAATCAAACCACTGAAGGCCTATTGGATCAAAATGATAAAATTATTGAAGGAAATATTGGATGAATGTGATGTTGTACTCATCAAAAAAGAAGCATTGTATCGCAAGTTGACTGAGATAGACCTGGAAGGAACCACATGAGAAATACGAGACCTAAAGTTAATCTTGAACTCTATATTTATGACAAGGTAACAATTTTAAGAACACGTGGAAATATTAAAGGGCTTGTCTGTTAATAAATTTAATAGCATACTTGAATATAACGAAAATGAAATTGAAAGTTGCTTAGTGAGTTATGCAAATTAAAACGAAGACATGGAAGATACACTTCACCAACTTTCATATGAATTAAGAGAATTGGAAGGGAAGTTATTTGATATAAAAATTAGACAAGAGATAAATGTAGCCCCATTGAAAGATTACATAGAAAATTGGTTAAAACGAGCCTTAATTAAGATAATCGAAGAAGAACAGTTGTAGGTAGTTGGCACTGGTCGTGTAACCTCTGTAAGAGATGATACAAAAGGCACATCAACAAGCAAATGAAAGAGAGAGATTCCATCACAATAAGTGTAAATTGATCACATCCTTCTCCTTTATGCTTTCAGAATTCATCCACTTATATCATATATATCCCTAAGAGAATATAATTGATTTCAAATTGCTTTCTTATGTTCTCTTTTAAAGTCTTGCATTAGTTCCACCTCATTCCAAGCTCAGTTCTTGCTCTTTTCATCTCATTTCTTTATTCAATGGTCCACAGGAGTCATATCTCAATCCACTTTTGGAAGAACGTCTTTATTTTCTTAATACTATTAAAGAATATTTTATTTTTGAGAAAACTCCAAAGAACTATTTCGGGGTTAATTTTAAATGTATCTTTGAACTTTGAGCATTTGAGTATAAGATATTTGAAATTAACTTATTAAAATCTTCTTTTGATTTTAATGAAAAGACTCATTTAAAGTTCTCTAATATGTGGGCCCTTGATTTCTTTTCTTATGAATGTGATAAAAAATATTTGAAACTGTGATGGATGTGAGATTCATATTATATTTATAATAATTTTTCTTTATATTTTATTTCTGCAAATTTATTAATTTTATGAGTGAAGGTTCATGGGCCATTTCTTAGGAACTCTTGATGTATCTATATTTTATTCAATCTTTTATTTTATTTGAATGATAAATATTTGGAGTTTTCTCTTTATCACTCTCTCATTTTAAATTGTTGTCCCAAGATTTTCAAAGACAAATCTTTAAAGAAATTAAAGAGGAGTACCATATTGATTTTTCAATAAGCAAGTTTAAGCATGTAGTTCATTTCAATTTGCATTTTGTCTTAACCATAAACAAGAATGTTGCAGCAACCAAGATCATAAGAAGAACCACCATGCACAAGAAGACAAGAAGTATCCTAGGAAACCCTTCTCAACAAGGGAAGAAAACCCAACCAAATCCTTTGCTATATTCTTCAAGAGAAACACCTTCACCACCAAGAAAGACCTAGCACACAAGAGGGTGTTGAAACCCTAGAAGACTAGCGCCCAAGAGAGGTGCACACTTTTCCCAAGTAAATGTACTTGCTGAAATTTCCAAACTCACATGAAAGATATGACTCAATACGTGTTTTGCAGCTATCCAGTGTGTATGTTTTGGTTGGCTCATAAGCTGGCTAAGCACATTCACTGCATAGAAAATGTCTGGTCTGGTGTTAACCATATACATCAAAGATCCAATAAGTTGTCGATATAAATGTGGATCTACATCTACTTAATCAGTGTCACTGATTTTCTTTAAATCCATTACCATTGGAGTAGGCATGGATTTTCATTCTGTCATTTTTAACTTTTTCAATATCTCCATAGTATATTTTCCTTGACTTAGGAAAATCTCATATGTTCTCTACCATACTTCTAGTCCCAAGAAATAATGCATTAGGCTCAAATCCTTCATTTCAAATTTGGCAGTTAATGCTTGCTTGCATTCAACAATGAATCTCTTTGAACCGGTGAGGAAAAGGTCATCCACATATAAGACCAAAATCAGGCACTCATTGCCATCAATGTGATAATACAAGTTTGGATCAGCTACACTTTTTTTGAAGCCCAAACTCATCAGAAATCCATCCATTTTCTCGTACCAAGAAAGTGGTGTTGGTTTTAGTCCTTATAGGGATTTCTTCAACCTGCATACATGAGATTTTTCATTGTGTATAATGAAACCTTCTGGTTGCTCAATATAAACTTCTTCCTCAATTTCACCATTGAGAAAAGTTGGTTTTACATCCATCTGATGTAGCTTCCAACCCATGGAAGAAGCTAGTGCAATGATAGATCGGATGGAGGTATATCTGGCTACAGGTGCAAAAGTCTCATCATAGTCAACTCCCTCTATTTGTGAGAACCCTCTGGCCACAAATCTTGCTTTGTATTTTTCAATGCTTCCATCAAAAACATGTTTGATTTTGTAAATCCATTTGGAGTTCACTACGAAATTTCCCTCTGGTCTTGGAACAACATCCCATACATCATTTTCTAATGTAGATTGGTATTCTTCAGTCATGGAATCTTGCCATACTTGTTCACTTGAAGCTTCTCCATGACAAGTTGGCTCTGAGTCAATAATGTGGGTCATGGATGAAAGGTAGCTTGAGAATCTCTTTGGTCTCTTGCTCTCTCTGGTTGCTCCTAGTGGAGCTTTATGCCCTTCTGCTTCTTCTAAAGTTTGTCGATCCCAAGCAAGTCTTTTATGTCCAACTGTGATGTATCTGGGTATGTTGCTTGGGGAAACATGATCTTTTGGAGAAACTGGATCAACTGGATCTATTGGATCGTCTGGAATAATATATATCTCCCTCTGAACTATTGAAGGAGGAGGAGGTATTGTTTCACTATCGATTTCCATCTGAGCTTCTCTGGATTTTTGGAAGGCTACTTCTTCTTCAAAAGTAACATCTCTTCTTACTTCAATTTGTCTCTAACCTAGGATGTAGATTCGATATGCCTTTGATGATTCACTGTATCCTACAAATGTACCCTTTCTTCCTGAAGGTTCTAGTTTGGATATATTCTCTTTGGGTACATGAAGGTACATTGGGCATCCAAATATTCTGAAGTGTCTGATCTCAGGCTTCACTTTGGCGACTGCTTCTTCTTGGAGTAATGTTCTTCAGGATCTAATGAGGACTATGGTTTTTAACATATATTGTTGTCATACAAGCTTCTACCCATAGAGTCATAGGTAGACTCTAATCATGTATCATTGCTTTAGTTGCCTCAATGATAGTTCTGTTTTTCCTTTCAACAACCCCATTTTGTTGAGGGTTGTAAGGAACTRTGAACTCCCTCTTGATTCTTGCTTCAATACAAAAATTGTTAAATTATTTTGAGGTGTATTCTCCTTCATTGTCTGATCTCAATATTTTGATTTTTCTTTCGGTCAGGTTTTCAACCTGAGCTTTGAATTCTTGAAACTTGGTAAGGACTCCATCCTTGTTTTTCATAAAGTAAATCCAAGTTTTCCTGGAGTGATCATCTATGAAGAGTACATAGTATAAGTACCCATTTAAGCATGCAACAATCATTGGCCAACATACATCTGAATGTATTAAGTCCAAGATTTCCTTGGATCTGTTGTCACTGCTAGGAAAGGATCCTTTAACATTTTTTCCAAGGGCACAACCTTTGCAAACACCTTTATGTTGAATATGTATCTCTGGTAGACATGTTACCATTTTCCCTAGAGTTGGAAGAGATATATAATGAATGTGAGCAATTCTTCTATGTCATAACTCACTCAAGTTGATAGTGTCATGTAGTAGGGATTGAACAGGTTTGATGGTCAACTTGTACAAGTTTTTTTCTCGAATACCAATTACTTTGGAAGAGATTATATGAGAGTCTTTGTGCCATGCAAGAACTCTTCCTTCTGAGAAAGTGATTTTGTAACCTTTGTCTTCCAAGGATGAAATAGAGACAAGGTTTTTCTTCATTCCGGGTACATATAGTACTTATTCTAGTTTAAGTTGCATATTTGGATCTTGTTGGAAATTAGAAGTTCCAACTCCTCTCACATTATATCTGGCATCATCTCCAAGAACGACATGTAGATGTGTCTCTTTCTCAACGAAATGTGTTAGATGATTTCTAAGACCGATCATGTGCCTAGAGGCACCACTGTCAATTAGCCAAGTTTTTTCATTGATAGGAACCATACCTGGGAGTCTTGAGATGTTGATGTTTTCATTTCTTTAGAGTCTTGTCTTCTTGGAACCAAGCTTTCTTCCCATCATGATTTTGCTCATCTTCACAAACCCTTGTCAACTAGGCTAGAAAACCTAACGACTAGGCTAGGCTATAAATTTTAGGTTTTTTTGGGCTTATGAATGCCAAAAACAAGCCTTGATAAACATGATATCCCTAGTAAGTTGAGGAGATTCTTCAAGAAATTTGAACAAATACAATTCAGATTTTTTTGCAGAATTTTGGCGAAACCCTTAGAGCCAAAAATTTGAAATGCCCGAAAATGTAATCTGAGACTTGTTGGAGGTGCATTGAAGGAGGAGGTACCCTTCTATGTCCTTTTTATCCCCAGCGTCCAAGTTTTGAGTGGTGAAAAATATCAGAAGAGGAGGCCATACGAAATTTCTGGAAACCTAGGAGGGTCGTACAGTTTCTGCAGATGTGTGAGAGAAAGGCTGGAAAATGCTTGTGCAATGGGATCTTCAAAACCTATGCTATGATACCATGTTGATTTTTCAATAAGCAAGTTTAAGCATGTAGTTCATTTCAATTTGCATTTTGTCTTAACCATAAACAACAATGTTGCAGCAACCAAGATCACAAGAAGAAACACCATGCACAAGAAGACAAGAAGTATCCTGGGAAACCCTTCTCAACAAGGGAAGAAAACCCAACCAAATCCTTTGCTATATTCTTTAAGATAAATACCTTCACCACCAAGAAATACCTATCACACAAGAGGGTGTTGAAACCCTAGAAGACTAGCACCCAAGAGAGGTGCGCACTTTTCCCAAGTAAATTTACTTGCTGAAATTTCCAAACTCACATGAAAGATATGATTCCACAATGGGGAATCTTCCTTTACTTATATTAGACTTGTATTATCAATAGAAGTGTCTATTGTCTCAACAGGGACGACCTCTCTAAGTCACATTATAGTTATTATTATTATTATTAACCAGATTAATTAACTTTTACATTTATTATTAATCACATTAAGGTGGGGTCAGCCTGTACCCTTTACATAACAATTAGGGTTACAAGCAGGTCTGACTCTTGAACAATATATAGAAAAGGATCTGATACACCCACTACTGCTCGTCCACTAGGGGCACATCCATAGGTATGTCATATCTCTAGTTCACTACATTACACAGAAGAACCAGATCTTCACATGTTCACCTATGCTCGTCCATAGGCATGTCCACTCTATAGATATTCTTTCCCATTGCCTCACACAGGAGAATCATCTGGAGTCTTCTCATCAACTCTGTTGCTCAAAGGAGGATAATAAATCATCTTCATTTATGTTCAAATGACGATGCACCCAACACTTTGGGATTTCACATGTTCACCTTGTGCTCAGCCACAGGCACGTCTAATTCAACAGATCGCCTTTCCCACTGGATAATAATCTAGATTTCTTCTCAACTCTCTGAATGGAGGAGGTCATCTCTACATTCCTAGCTCTTTCTCGTGAAGTAACCACGTACCCTTCTTAGGGGATTTCTCTCAGGTTTGTAAGCTGAGAGAAAGACTCGCATAGTTGCAATGATCCACATCTCACAGGTTTGTAAGATGGAGTATGTCTCACATAATTGCAATCATCAACATACCACCTCTATAAAAATGAAGGGGGTTTTAAATCCTCATGAGTTTGTTGTTTCGATCTTAGTCGATTCAAACATCAACATTTCCTCAATGCTCTACCTCACATATCCTCCTCTGCGGGCTACTCAAATTTCTCCAAGATATTGTCCTCGTCATTCATGTAGCCATAGTATGAACTAACATCAATTCTCTTATAAATCACATACCTACACCTCCTCTTTGTCACCTCGAGGGGGCTTATCGAATATCCCTTTTAGGATGGGAAGGAATTTCATAGCCACGAAGTATCTGTAATCGGGGCCCTTACTGGTGGCTCTAGGGACATCAACGTTGTTCCCTTCCAAGTCCATCATCTTGGCCCCTACTTTGGCATAATTAGGATTGTCAAGTTCTATGATCTCAGTTTCCTAGTGGCCCATTTCCATGTTCAGCAAGAAAGGACCACGGTGGATTTCTTAATTATAACACTGTGTTAGCCTCAAGAATGACCTAAGGTCCATATTGTATATTTAATAGAAGTTAGGAAGCACATTTGGAAAAATAACCAATCATCCATAAGCTTTATTAGCATGCCTTATTGCTAAACAATAATCATTTCCTTAGCCTCGGCCTATTCCTCCATGATATCTTCACTCATGTACTTACTAAGAAGCTCATGTTTCTTCTTCTCCACAACCATGTGCTCGATCACTTTCTCATCCATAAGGGGTACATGAGCAACAAATTATCGCTCTCTTTGCTGCTAGTTTCCCTTGTCCTGCTCTCCCATTTATTCCGCCACATCCTCATCTTCCTCGAATAGGAATGAATTAATGGAAATGACCTCCTTGCTCTTGATTTTCAACATGAACTCCCTATATATAGACTTGATCCTCTACCACTCCCTTAGCACTCAAACTCATATATCCTCCTCCACGAATCATTCTACTTTCTCCAAGATATTGTTCCCATCATACTATTCACCATAATAACTAGAATCAATTCGCTTGTAAATCACATACCTAGACCTCTCGTTCTTCGCCTCGGGGGGGCTTATCAAATTTCTCTTTGACGTCGGGAAGGAATTACCCAACTGCACTTGTATAATTGATTTATGGAATATGGCATGTTACAATAATCCAACAACCAATTGTACAAGTAGTGCTGCAAAATTCCTCCAGGATATCAAAGAGCTATTCAATAAGTCCCCTGAGGCAAAGAAGAAGAGGTATAGGTATGTGATTTACAAGAAAATTGACACCATTTATTATGGCAATATGTATGACAAGAACAATGTCTTGGAGAAACTTGAGCGACCTGCGGAGGAGAAGATGCAGGCCAAAGCACTAAGGGAGTGGCAGAGGATCGATTCTATCTAGAGGAAGGCTAAGTTGATGATAAAGAGAGGGGAGTTTGTTTCCATTAAGACGATCCTATTCAAGGAAGATGAAGATGTGGTATAAGAAATGGGAGAGTGGGACAAGTGAAGCCAACAACAGAGAGAGTGAGAGTGTGTTGCCCATGTACCCCTTTTGGATGAGAAAGCGATCGAGAACATGGTCGTGGAGAAGAAGAAATATGATCTTCTTAGTAAGTAAATGGGTGAGGATCTCATTGAGGAGGCCAAGGCCAAGGAAGTGCTTAATATTTAGTGATAAGACATGCTAACAAAGCTTATGGATCTTCAATTGTTTTTCCAAATGTGTTTCTTAACTTCTATTAAATATACAGTATGGATCTTGGGTCATTCTTGAGGTTGACACAATATTATTAAGACATCCATGAGGGTCATTTCTTGTTCAATAGGGAAAAGGTGCATTGAGAAGCTCATATCATAGAGCTTGGCAGTCCTAATTATGCCAAAGATGGGGCCAAGATGACATAGTTGGAAGGGAACGAAGCTAAAATGATCAGTGCCACCAATAAAGGCCCCGATTACAAATAATTCATGACTATGAAATTCCTCCACATCCTCAAAGATCTATTTGATAATCCCCCTCAAGGTGAAGAAGAGGAGGTGTAGGTATGATATTTACAAGCAAATTGATGCAAGTTCATATTATGGCTACATGAATGATGATGACGGTATCTTGGATAAAGTCAAGCGACCCATTGAGGAGGAGATGCGAGGCAGAGCATTAACTAAGTGGTAGAGGTTCAATTCCATGTGCTAAATTATGAGAGGCAACCAAAAGTGACCTTTTTTTTTTCATCCACAAAGAAAAACCTTCACAAAATTTAACTATGGAGGTTTGCATATGTAGTTTGTGAATTAAATTGTTTTTCTTCTGGATAGTACTGCGCTCGGTGTCGTCATTGTATCTAATTCACATAAAATTATTTTTAGGCACATATATATAGATAAAACAAATTTAAAATATAAAACACAAACATATTTAAATAATTTGTATTTATCAAAAATTGAAATTAGTTAATGTTTGCAAACAAAAAGTGAAAAGGTAACAGGTGTTATTAATAACTTCATACGCAMCATTACCAGTGTGTCATCGTTAGTCGAGCACCGATATATATAGTGGTGCATTGTAGTATATATCTCATCGGTTAAGGGTTTTCATACAAAATAACTTKTGATGTCATTTCACATATGAACTATGTAACTCGAGTCGGCTTGTTCTACAGAATGCACCACTGTAGTAGAATTTTTTCATGATAAACTAAGTGATGCACTTCGTTATATGAAAAGCACAGGTACTTTATGTTCCTTCAAGCACCAGATGCTTTTTAACAATATTGCGCAAGAGTAATGGGCACGTTTTAAACAACGCACTGGTAACGGGTGCATGTTAAACAACGCACCACAATGACAATTTTTTAAATATGTCTTCCAGTGCAACTCACTTAACTGTACAGGTGCATTTTCTGGAATATAACGCACTGATGGTCCATCTTGGATTTCTATGCATTGATACCGATGTGTTTTTCTTATAACACACCAGTAACGGGGCATCCCATAAAACAAACCTATATGGTAAATTATTATGTGTTTTGCTCGAAATTTTGTAGTACATAACACTGGTGCATTATATTTATTTGACGCAGCTACAAGCAAAAATTTTGTATAAAAAATTGGGCAGTGTGTTAGATTAATAGAACACACCGGTGCACTTATCTCAATTGGCGCACTTCTTAGGATCTTAGCGGTGTTTACCATAAGACACATTGTGCTAATAATTTGTGAAAATTCAACCCGGTGTCGTGCTCTTTACAGTACTGGTGCGTTGTTTGGAACTAGGTGCATCGACATGTTAAATTGTTTTATTGCAACTTAATTAGTGTGATGTGTTGATATAAACGCATTGGTGCTATTGTGTTATTGGAGCACCGGTAATCGTCCATCCACCAAGACGCCCCACAACACCGATGCATTTGGTTAACATAAACACACTGCCACCCTAATGTTTATGGAATGTAAACATGGCAGTGTGCTTTCGCTAACTGAGCACATCGGTGTGATATAGTTTCCAGAGCATTGACATGATCTTTAGTAGTGCGTCATCTAGTATAATGCATCGATGTTGTTGTTGGCACTATGGGCACTGCTCTGTTATGTTGATTTATTGCAAATTAAGCGGTGAGATGTTTTACTATGAACGCTCTGGTGCTACAGTGTTATTGAAGCATCGTCGTTTTGTTTAGCGGTGCTTTGTGAAGGGTAGAGCACTGGATACAGGGTGTCAAAGGAAACACCATGCTTTTCCAAATGGTCAATAAATGTTTCGGTGTGATTCGATTAATGGAACTGGTGCATTTGTTTAAAATGGTTGCATCGCTGAGTAATATTTTATGTGTCATATTTTGAGTGATGTGCTTAGTTAAATCGAATGCACTAGTGCTTCTCTGTCCGAAAAGCATGGGCATGTTTTTTACCAGGCATTGTCTTTTATAACGCATCGTATGTGAGGTGTTTAAAAGGACGCAATTTTTAAGTATGGTAAAAATCAAACGCACTGGTTGCAGTGATTACTGTGAAGTTAGCACAAGACGCACCATGCCAGAGTGAGCCGAATCGAAAAGGCACATCACATGGAGTTGGAAAAAAATTGAAAAAAGTCCCAAATTTCAAGCTAAATTCAAATTTTAAACGGATGAAAATGAAAATCAGAAGGTAATCAATAATCACCTAGAATCTTATGTCTCAAGGAGGCATGGCTCCACCGCTGAGAGCAAATGAAAATTCGTGGTAATTTCCAAAAATTGGAAATGTGTGGAATCTACCGGTGGAGCTATCCAACTCGTCGAGGAGCACCATAAACAGGGCATCCTTGAAAATAGATGCACTGGGTGAGGTGTCACAATTAAAATCAGTCTGGCAATTTGCTTTTATTTACCCTTTCGTAGTGCGCTAGAGGACAATTTTACGCACCAATTCGTAAGATTCAATGGCACTGGTGTGCTTTGAGCAGTGCTTGTTATTTTTGTTATAACTTATGATAGTGTGTTTGAACATATAAGCATCGGTGAATTATTTTTTATTGGCGCACTAGTGCATATGTACCATAAATGTGCACGGAAAATAAAAATATCCACAAAAACCTCCGACCACCTATGTTCGTTAACAACCTCCACTATGAATAGTGACTATGTGTTTGAACATTTAAGAAAAAGAGCAGTATGTTTTAGGTGTGCATTGGTGCATATGTACCTTAAAGGCACATGGGAAAAATAACCTCCGCAAAAACCTCCAGTCACCCGCCTCCGCTAACAACCTCCACTATAAACAATTAAGCGATAAATTTTCTGGGCAGGTTCCGTAAAAACATTCACTAGATGGTGTTCTCCTTGTAGTGCATCTAGGGTTTAATTAGAATTTTGTTCTTTAAATGTATCTTTTAATCATTTATTGCATTTCTAATGTAAATTTGTATCCCTCTAGGGTTTGACGTCTTGCATTTGCTAGGGTTGTTGTGTGCTCTTATCATTTCAAAAAATAATTGGTTGTAAAACCCTTGTTAAACTTGTGTTGTTAGCCCTAGTTTTATTGATCCTTAACTTGTTTAAAGGACCGATTTATTTTTTCTATTTTCACTTGATATATTGTTGAATATCATAATCTCTTACACAAGTTTTGCAAAAACCATAGTTTTTTATTTTATTTGTAGTGTTTGGGGTACCTTATTGACCTATTTTCACTTTCTAGATATCACCAATTGTCTTAGATAATTCACAAATACAATTCTAGAAATTGCTTCATTGAACCACCTTATGCTTACCTTGAAAACCTTTATCTAGAGGTGGTCTATTTGAGTAACAAATATAGGAGGTCGTAGACTTGATCTCAACTTGCTATAGGATTCCTAGAGGTTACTCCCTTGTGTTGGGCTTCATCCTTCACCAAAAAAAGGGAAGTGATTGCTAAGGTGACAATGGTAACATTTCCATGCTACACTTGTCTTGATCCTTTTGAAAGGATTTTCACAAAGGTGTTATATCTTCTGATAATAGGGACAATAGCCTATCTATGGGGAAGTTGAATTGTTATTAAAAATTATCCTACATGGCCCTAGATATAGAGACCAAACTAGTTTAGAATCTATCCTGCAAACATTCTAAGGATAATTTATGATGGAGAAAACAAGGTCCTCTTAGCCCCAAACACTAAAGATAAATTGTACAAAGTGGTCTTGTCGATGAAAAATAGAAGGACTCAAGTTTGAATGGTTTTTTTATTAAATTTCTAGCATAACATGTGGGCAATTGTTAAAGAGGATCTACTAGAAGCAATTGAAGAGTCAAAGAAATTAGGGAATATTCTACAAGCACTCAATTTAACCTTTCTCACTCTCATTCCTAAGAAAGAAAATGCTTCTAGCATTGATCATTTTAGGCCTAATTATCTTTGGTTTCTAAGAAATAAGGAGATTGTATGCCAAGAAGGAAAATCATTAATAGGCTTATCATTATCCTAGAGGCCATCCACTTAATGAATCAAAGAAAATTGAAGGGCATGTTTATGAAATTGGACCTAGCTAAGGCCTAGGATAGATTACAGTAGGACTTCCTCAAGAAATTTCTCATAAGGTCTGGATTCTCATAAATATGGGATGACAATATAAGTAATTTTTTTCTTCAACCTTTTTCTTAGTGTTCATCAAGAAAGGCCCTTCAAATTTCTTCAAGGTATCTAGAATTTTAGGGTAAGGATACTTGTTGTCTCCCTTATTTTTCATTATTATGATGGAAACTCTTGGTAAATCCACATATAAATCAAAAGATGAAAGAGAAATTAAAGTCTTTAAAGTTTAATTTCACATGAAAATAGTATCACATTCTCAATTTGCAGACGTTACCCTAATAATGGGAGAGGAGAGTATCAGGGAAGAAAGAAAATTTAACAAGATATTAGTTGTGTGTGAATTGTCTTTTGGCCAAAAGACTATTCTTAAAATTTCATAAGATTTATTTCTTAAAACTATGTTGAACTTCTCGATAATAGCGTTGATATTCTAGGATTCCAAAGGGAAGAACCTCCTACAAAATACTTTGGTTTACCCTTGGTAGTGTCCCCACACAATGTAGAATATTGGTATTCAATTGTGATAAATTGAGAAGTAATTGGATACATGGGTGAAAAAAAGTCTTTCTTCAATTTTAAAATTGGTATGCATCCAATATATTATCTCAATGATTCTTCTCTTCCTCTATTCATTTCTAGTATCCCCGTCCAAAACTATATTTGAGATTGGAAGGTGTAATAAGAAACTTCCTTTAGAGTGGAGTAATGGAAGAAAGAAAATGGAATCTTTTTTCATCGAACATGGAAACAAGACCTAGTTGGGCTAGAATATTAGGCATAAAAACATTGAATATGATGAACAAGACCTTAAATACAAAACATTTTTGGAGTCTTATGAATCACCTTGAATCCTTATGGAGTAGCCTCTCGATTTATAAATATCTTTCTAACTCCACTTTAGAGGAAATTATCAAACTTTCACTTTTCCTAATGGATCTTTCATTCAAAATAATATCCTCAAAATTAATTATTTAGATTATTAATTATGGAAAATTAGGGTTTGCGAAGAGGCTTGGAATGGATTCCCCCTCTAGGTGATGAAGCTTCCCAAAAACAAATTATGGAAATTGAGGGTTAAGATTTCACCTCCAAGTCTTGAAAGCCCCTGGATACTTGACCCATCTCTATGAGCAACTCTAAGAAAGATAATCCTTTTTCTCACTTCTAAAGAAAATAAATTCAAATAGAAAAAATAGACCCATAAAGATGGGATGGATCCAAGCATGGTCAAGAAGGATATTTGGTATCCCAATTTCGGGAAGAAAATTTCCAAAAGTTGAATCATTAGAAAAAAATCCCTTGGTTTCTAAAATTTGGAGAAAGGTAGCAGCATTCTTATGCTTGGTAGACCATAGGAAAATATTATAAAAGAAAGCACTCGAATATATCAAAAAAGTTTTCCTTACAAGATGCAGTAGTTATTTAAAGGATGTGGAAGACACATAACACATTCTTATAAACTATGAGATAGTTTAGGAAATATGGTTCTTACAAGAAAGCATGTTGAATCAAAAAATACCTTGGCATGAAATTTGTAAGACTTATTTTCTTTATGAGGAATTCTCCATAAAATAATTACTTCTTTAAGAAGTATTGGGAGGTAAATTGGGAAAACCATAAACCTCACCACCAACAAATATGGATGAAAGAAAAAAGAAAAAAAATGGAGATTGTGAAAATCAAAGATGTGAAGGATATTGGACCTCCCTCAAATGAATAAAATAATATGCTCATGGAGATCAAATTGGATGCCTTATTTTCCTCCAATAAAGATATTAAACTTAGTCGAGCATCATTGAATTTCCACCGATGCCACCTAGAAAAAGTTGGACTAAATTGAACTTCAATGGGACATCAAGAAGAAACCCTAGACTAGCAAGAGTTGGTAGTGTGATGAAAGTCCACACAAGAAATTCGCGTATGTGTTTTATAGTGTCCTTGATGATGGAAGCAATAATAAATCAAAGGGAACGTGAAGTGGTGGGAAGCATTGATGTAGCACAAAAACTAGGGATCAATCACCTAGTATCAGTGAGCGACTAATATTTCTTCATTGATTTTCTCGTTCATAGGGAAGAAAGATTAGTGTCACAAATTGAGAGAATTATTTTGTGGTATAAATCCACACCTTTCATCATTTGAATAAGTTATATTCTCTCATGTTTAGAGAGCGGTGAACACAAACGCAAACTAGCCGACAAATCAACATATAGATATCAAAAGAGAAGGATTAGTTTAGTTGAATGGTTGATCCATATTAAAATGGGATAGTTGGATAAGGAGGCTCCAATTCATCATGAAATCCATCGATCAAATCAATGAATAGAAGGATATATAGGCATGGAAATGTTGTGGTGAATCTAATGACAACTCAACATTGCAAATGGTATTTTCTATATTGAAGACTAGCATCATTGACATGGCTCGGTTCACCTTGCACAAACCTTTATATTGGAAGAACATTGACACTTGAAGGCCCAATGTATATCATTGGGGCCACCTGAGTAGGAACACGAGTAATGAAAACCCCCTTAATCCATGTTAATATGGCAATAAATGTAGGGGTCAAGTAGGAAAGGATTTATACCACCCTAGAGATACAAGGGGATACGTTAGGAGAGCTATTGTTAATTACCGACCAATGTTCTATCACATTCAGTGTTCCTCAAGTTCAAATGGAAGATTAGTGTATGACCTCATTTTTGTGTGATTCCTCTCTTGTTCAAGTACACAATGTCTTTGATGTGAAATTTTGATCCAAACAAATATGGAGGACAAGGGAAGGCACTAGAGGATTTGGTGAAAACCATCTTATGAAGATCGATTTGTTTCATAACCCTTCCAATTCCAATCGTGTGATCCAAAATTCAAGGTTAAGGAACTGTGAAGACTAATTTTGTCTAACACTTCAATGTATATCCTAGTTTATGGGTTTAGACCTAGTCGTGTAGACATTTTTTGGTATGACTGTAATATGATAAGCATGGCCAAATATGAAAATATTGTTTATGTATTAGCTATCAAATTTTTGAAAGTGTGGAATAATTTATCGTTATGTTGAAAAATCTTTGTGATTGTCACCTTTAAGTGACATTTTAAAACCACGAATGCAAATTTTTCCCAAAAAAATAGGTTGAAACGACATTCAAAATTTAGATGTTATTTTGGCCTCTCTCACATCCAAACTATGGTTCTTTAGAAGGCTAAAAGATCATCCAAAATTACTTTGGACTCTCTAGCATCCACAATTGGAAGAAAACGTGGACATTGTTATGCCCAATCTAGACATTATTATGTCCAATATTGGAATGGTCATAAACTCTTGCATCCAATTTTGGATTTTAGTGCGTCTCCAACAAAACCTATCAGACATGTTAGGATGACGTTACTTATGAATGTTCCGTTGGACGTGAATGGGGCATGGGGTCTTCACTCAATAAAACTCTAACATAGCTGATCCAGGTGGATATCGGTGGCCACCCACCTTTTCCAAATGGCTCAAAACAGTTTTCGGACAATATTGGCAATTTACTATTTTTAGCAGATTTTAACTTCTGAGGCCATTTTGAGGGCCCAAATGAAGGTTTTTCAAGATAGAGGTTCTCAATGATATCCATAGGAATAATTGAGCCCCCAAAATGAATCTCCTTGAAAATACCTTTCCAACGAGCTATCACACGCCTAAAATGGAGATCGTATGCAAAAGTTACAACCCCGGGAAGTTGATGTACTCACTTACCCAAACGGGGCCCACATGACTTTTGGCGCTTCATCTCCTAGGGTTAGGTTTTTGGATGTCTAGGGTTTTGGGCATTCCTGTTTGTTGTAAAAATGCCTTCAGAGCCTCATTGTAATCATCTTCTTGCGAATGCGAGTAGCCTTCACATCTCTTCTCAAAGATAAGCTGCCACCATTCTAGCGAGTCTTTCACTCTGTATTTTTACAGTCTCTGTACATTTTTTTCATTAATAGAAATCATGTATTACTGTATATCTGTGTTTATGGTTGCATATCTGATACATTTATGTTATATTATTGAATATATGTGATATCTCTGTGCATTTTTTTATTATATCTTCGTTCTCATTTCGTGCCGAAAAGAATCTGGATCAGTGGTATCAGAGCAG
>JZKD02S1673144.1:188000-239169 GCA_000966675.3 Picea glauca | reverse complement strand
GAGCTGGGAAAATCGAATTATACAGTCTTAACCACTCAAATCTACAGATCCAACAATTTCTCACCGGATTTAGAGAAAAATTGAACAGATAATCTCCCTAGAAAAGAGCCAAAACATAAAACGTTTAGACTATTTGTATCTTCTTCGGCTGTTGGAACCAATCTTCTATGGGATGAGTGAGTTGCATGAAGGAATCCATGAAGAGTGGGACAATATTGGATGAGCGAGCTCCATGAATGAATCCATGAAGAGAGAGACAAGATGATAAGAAAGTTGGGCCATGTTTTCGCATCCTATGGTAGTCCTTCATTGGGAGGGAGAGGAATGATAATAGGTTGACTATGAAGGTTCTCAGATGAAGCTCTTTGCAAAAGAGGACTCAAGAGTGGTTGATTTATTTTGAGAAGTCGTGAGGACAGTTACAGAGAGGCCATGGGAGGCGAGGGTGTGGGTGAGGTCGAACAAGGAAACCATATGGCCCTGTGTCGGGAATGGGAATACAAGAATGTGAGGCCTTTTTTACATGTTCGTTTCCATTACAGTGTAATTAGGTTTGGTTTTAAGATTTGAGATCCATGTTGAGTTTCAGAGTAGTTATGCTCGATGGAAAACCAGATCATGTGGGCTTTTCATTGAGTCAAACACTAAGAAAACTTAATACATGTAGTTAATTACATAGATAATTAATAAGCTAAAGAAAATAATATCTTATATTAGTAATCAAGGATAATTTTAAGGATGAAAAATTATCTTAAAATATAGAAACCTTGGTGAATCATACTAGTTTGTAATATGCAAACTATAAAATGTATGGTAATAGTTTTGTAAAATATTCAAATTTATAAGAATTTTATATAGTTTTTATATAAAATATAGAATAATTTTAAGGTGAAATAATTTTATTCTATAGAAATTGGGCAAATCATTTTTAGAAAAAATAGAAATTGACTAAGTTTTTTCTTTTAGAAAAAACTTAGAAAATCAATCTATGGCTTAATTTAGCCCCTAAATTTTCCCTTTTAATTCTTAAGGCATGAAGTAGCTATCCTCACTTCTCTTTTGCTTTTAGACCATACACAAGTAATATATTATTATAAGTTTTAAGTGTTTCATAATCACTTTGCCTTTTCATTTTGTTTAAATATTATTATTATATTAATAATAGTGATGGTGATTAACATTTATTGAATTAAATTTGGTTTATAAAACCTTTAAAAAAAATTAAAAACATTATTTGAATTTCTATAAAATTCTATAAATATACTTAAATCACATCTATTATATTAAATTTATTGTGTAATGATAATATACCAAGTAATTTAATTTAATATTATATTAGTAGTTTAATATCATATGCCAATATCGCAAGTAGTTGGGCTACTCTCGGTAAGAAGAGTGCAAGGATCCCATACTCTATTTATAATTCATTACTTCATTTGTAATACATTCACTCTGTTTTTAAGTACAATGCCAATGCTTTGAAATATTATAAAGAGTTAAGATATATTACTTCATTTGTAATACATTCACTCTGTTTTTAATTACAATGCTTTGAAATATTATAAAGAGTTAAGAAGTATAAATTGATGGTATTTTGTGATATAAAAATTTTATTTTAGTTTATTTATTGTTTAATTTTATATGGTAATATATCAAGTAATTTAATATGATATTATTTTAGTAGTTTAATATCATATGGCAATATGGTAAGTAGTTGGGCTATTCTCAGTAAGTAGAGTGCAACGATCTCATACTCTATTTATAACTCGTTTCATTTGTAATAATTCATTTTGTTTTTAAGTATAATGTTTTGAAATATTATAATGAGTTAAAAAATATAAATTGAGGGAATTTTGTGATATAAATTTTTTATTTTAGTTTATTTATAAATATAATGTGATTGTTAGTATTTTATAAAAAAATTGATTATTTTGTTATATATATAATTATTATGAATTAATTAATTTTTTGTTGTTTTTTTTTGTTAAGGTTTGAGAGTAAAGTTAGTCCCCATACAAAGTTCAACCATACTTTAACAAATTAGAGATCTAACTAGTTAGATCTTAATGAATTTTGATTTGATCTAACAGGTTGTCATCACAACGAATTAGATTTAATGGGCTGTGATCAGAATGAATTTTGATCTAACAAGTTGTGACTACAACAAATTAGATCTAATGAGTTAGATCATAAACAAATTTGATCACAAAGAATTAGATCTAGCCACTTACATCACAACAAGTTGTGATCACAACTAAATTTGATCTAATGAATTGTGATCATGAGGAATTTTGAAAAACACAACGAATTTTTAACTAAGTTGTAATCACAAGGAATCGTGATCATCACTTCACCTTCAACTTCGTAAATTGAAGCTAGAGGAGCATCAAATTTATTTGCTAGCAATATTGTCTCAAATGAAGAAGCATCACTAGAAGAAGACTCATTTGAGTCTTCATGAACATGAATGTAATAGTTTTCTATATGTTGTAAGTAATTAGTAGAAATTTTGTGCTCTCTTATATCTAAATGAATGAATTTTCCATTATGATTGTAATTTTTAAAAAAATAGAATACAAATATTTGTTTTTCCACTAAAATTTAACACATTTTTCAAAATAGCAATTTTTTAGTGTATCTATTTTTTGTTTATATAAATCATTTGTAAAATAGTCATTTTTATATTTTATTTTTTAAAAGAATTTATATATATATATATATATATTTTTCATGTGTTTTTAAGAAAACCTAAGGAATATTCCATTAAATTCTCTTGAAAAATCATGTTTTGGGGAATTTAGGGATTATTCCCCTAAATTCTTTAAGCTTCTTGTTTTACTCACAAAATTTTTCATCATTCTTATATGGTTATGTTTGTGGAGAATCCTGGAGGTTTTGAAATTCCGGGTAACCAAGATTGTGTTTACAAGTTGAAGAAAGCATGTATGGTCTCAAAACGGCACCAAGAGCATGGTATTCCAAGATTTATCCATATTTTGAGGATTGAAGACTAGTTAAGAGTTCATCTAAACCCATTATATATATTCTTTAGTGGAACAAATTATAGTAGTTGCATTATATATTGATGACTTGATTTACCCATGGAATAGTTCTGAATTGTTTCAAAAGCTTAAGTCACGTATGATTGTTGAATTTGAGATAACATATCTTGGTGACTAGCATTATTTATTGGGCATTGAAGTAATAACGAAAAGGTGATAGAATTTTCATGTCACAATCCAAGAATACTTGGGATATCCTGAAGAAGTTCAACATGATGAGTTACAAGTCAGTTGCAACTCTATTGGAGATTGAGTTCAAGTTGCAAAGAAATGATGACTCCAATCTAATTGATAGTACTATATATCATCAATCAGTTGGAAGTTTGATCTACCTAACTACAACTCAACCATACATAGCTTTTGCAGTCATCGTGATTTCAAGATTTATGTGAAATCCTCAGGTGATACATTGGAGAGTAGCACAAAGAACTTTGAAGTATCTACATGGTATAATTGGTTATGGTTTGGTATACAGATCCATATAAGATTTCAAATTGAATAGTTACATAGATTTAGATTAGGCAAGTTGCATGGATGATAGAAAGCCTACTTTAGGTTATACATTCAACGTGGGTTTAGCAACAATTGCTTGGATTACTAAAAATTAACCTACAATTTCATTCTCCAAAACAAAAGTAGAGTACAAAGCAATAGCATCTGAAGAAGTTTGGTTGATCCAGATTCTATTGAGAATGAAATGAGATACAAACAAAACTACAGAAGAGAAGACAAAAATACCATGAAACCCAACTTCTATTAATGAATAAAATAGAAAATTATTGTAGAACACAAACTGACTATAATGGTGGTAGTTTATCTCTGAAGAGAAAGAGATGTCAGCTACACTCATTTGCAAAAAGATAATGCAATGGGCCGCAAGAATGGCCTTTTAAGATAAAGCAAGAACCCTAAAGGTCCAAAACCCTAACCCTAGGAGGTGAAGTGCCAAAAGGTTTGTGGGTCTCGAGGTGGTTAGTTGATGCGTCAACTTCCCAAGGGCATAACTTTTGCATATAATCTCTATTTGGGGCATTTAGTAGCTCGTTGTAAAGATCCAATCAAGAAGTACACTTATTGGTAGGGAATGGGCATGCCATGGCAACCCTAGGGCCCAAAATGGCCAAAAAACATCATTTATGGCCTCAAAACAACCTCAGAAACTTAAGACCCAAAAATCATAACAAAAATGGCCAAGATGGATAACTGTGATAAATCGGTGGAAGAGGTGTGTGGCCACCGATATCCACCTGAATCAGTCCTCCCCCCTTATGAAGCAATGGTCCTCATTGCATCAAGCTCCCTCAAGAGGTGGTGAAACTTTTGTTGAATCTGAACCTTGGTGAGCCATTTGCCTTGTTGAAGTAGTTGTCCTACTTTGACAACCCAATAGAGTTGTATGTTCTACTCGCAAGTTCCCTTCATCTTGGTGTCCATGATCCAATTCACTGGAGCTTGCATAATGCATTCGAGATTGAGTTCTATAGGGGCCAATTTCTCAACCACCTTCAACATGTCCAACAGAGGTGGGAAATATGGTCAAAGAAACTCCACATTAAATATTGGACGCAAGCCAAGGAAAGGAGGAATACTCGATTCAAAATTATTGTCACCCACAACCTTTTTTACGGTGTAATGCCCATATCAAATTGGTATGAGATTCATGTGGGGGTTGTGAAGTGCTCTTTCTGCAAATGCAACCACACTTTGTCAACAACCTGAAACTTGTAAGAAACTTGATGTTGATCATGTCACTACTTATACTTGGCGTTGGCCTTCTCCAAGATATCATGAACATATTGGAGGAGGTGTTGGATTTGTTCAACAAATTTGGTTGCTCAGTCTGCCTTAGTCTGAGCATGGGATGATTTTGTCAGGGAAGATGGAATGGCCAAAGCTACATCAATGGGGGTTAATGGTTGGAACCCCAAGCACACCTGAAAAAAGGTTGTGGCCGATGGAGTTGTGGAGGGATCTGTTATAGTTATGTTGAACATATGGAAGGATCTCATCCCATGTACATGGATTCTTGGAGTTGTACATGCACAAGAAATGCACAATCATCATGTTGACCACATCTATTTGTCCATTTGTTTGGGGATGAAAGGCAGTTGATTTGGTCAACTTGGTGACCATCAAAGACCATAGGCTAGACCAAAAGGTGTTGAGGAACCTATTGTCCCTATCTGAAATGACGGTTTATGGTGGCCCAAAAGAACCCAAACATGTGAAAATAAGAGTTTAGCAATGGCATCGAATATATTACTCTTTTTACAGGGTGTCAAAATGGCCATCTTGGAGAACCGATCGACGACCACAAAAACATAATTATGACCATGTTTGGTGGAGGGAAACCCTGACATGTAATCCATGGAGACGGACTCCCGAGAATTGTTTGTTGTAGGAAGAGGAGTTCATAGCCCCTTCTTATTGATGTATGACTTACCGATGGCACAGGGAGTGCATGACCTTATGTATTGGTCAACATTATGTCGAAGCTTGGGTCAATAGAAATGATTCTGAAGTATTGTTATTTTCTTCTCCACTCTGAAGTGTCATGCCACTCGACTGTAATGTGCCTCCCAAATTAGCTTTTCATGATAGCTTAAAGGAACACAAAGATGGTCCAAATAACACAAGAGTGAATCCTAGAGGTGGAAGTCTGGAACTTGTTTCTCAACACTCGGGGTTTGATAAGTAGTAGAAAATTCAGAGTCATTGTTGTATAATTGTGGCCACGGCGAAGTCTCATGCCCATAGGAGTTAAGAATTATAGTGAGGGCCACAACCGAGGGCCAACTGATGCAATCAACAACATATTTGGTGATGCCCTTCTTGTACTTAATATTCAAGTGGAATTGTTACAAGTACTGGATTGTTTTTTATGACAGTCATTATGTAGCTTTTCTTGTGTCTACATGAGTTGTAAAGGCTTTTTATCAATCTGGATGATCATTTCCTTGCACAAAATGTAATACTTCCATTGTCGGCATTCATGCACAATGGAGTACATATATTTGTCATAGGTGCGATACATGTGAACAACATGAGATAGTGTTTCACTATGATAGGAAATCGAATATCCCTATTGAGTGAGGATGGTATCGATAACATAGTTAGAGGCATTTGTCTCGATCTCAAACGATTGTTGTAGATCAGGCAATGTGAGGACTGGTGCGAAATATATGTCGTGTTTCAGATCCTAGAATGTTTTTTGTTGTGATTCAGACCAAGAAAACTTGGCTTTAGCTCCTCCCTTAGTCACTTGACTTAAGGGCCAAGCTATATGAGAGAACCCAAACATGAACCTATGGTAGAAGTTGACGAGGACCAAGAAGTTGCAGAGCTCTGTCAAAGTCGTTGAGGATGGCTAATCACGAATGAATTGGATCTTGGCTCAGTGCACATGCATCCCATGTTCATCCACGATGTTCCTAAGTATTGGATCATCTTCATGTCAAATGATCATTTCTCTGGATTGGCATATAACCTGTGTTGTCACAAGGTGCTCAAGACCTGCAAAATGTGTTACAAGTGCTCTACCTAGGTTTAGTAGAAGATGAGGATGTCATCCAAATATGCCACCACAAAAAAGTTTGGGAATGACCGCAAGATATCATCCATCATCCTCATGAATTTTTTTGGAGCATTAGTCAAGCCAAAAGGTATGACCAACCACTCAAAAAGACCTTCTTTATATTTGAAGGTTGTCCTCCATACATCAATTGATTCTATCGGAACTTGGTGATAGCCCGACTTCATATCGATCTTGCTGAAGAACTTGGCACCTTTGAGTTGATCAAGAAGATCATCAATCTCGAGGATCGGGTATCAATTCTGACTGTGATTTTATTCAAGGCTCTATAATCAATACAAAGCGGTCACGTTCCATCATTCTTCTACATCAACGCAACTGGGCTCCCACAAGGTGAGGAGCTTGATCGAATGTGGCCTCTACAGATGAGCTCATCAATTTAGCGCTTTATTTTCTCATTCTCCAAAAGGGAGCCTTTGTATATTGGACCATTGGGAGAGGGACCATCGGGTATCAAATCAATGGGATGTTTGACATGAAAGTGCAGAGGCACCCCTACAACTGAAGCGAAGAGGTCTATGTATTCCTCTACAAGCTTTTCCAATTCTTTCTACTATGTAGAGAGACCCTATGTTGAAGCTATGGTGGTCGCAATGACCTTTCATTCCCCTTTTGGACAAACCATGAAGAGGAAAAACTTCTCGGTATGTGAGATTTTTCGACATTTTTGTGTCAACATCAATGAAATTGCAGTAGTCAGAACTACCCCAAGTACCTTGTAGGGTTGACCCTCCAAAGTGATAATGACACTACGAGGTTGGGACTTGTAAACATCATAATGTTTCCACATATAAGGTTGTCCTAAAATAACATCATAAACTATGAGTGGAGCAACATCACACATTACCTCATCTTTGAAGGGCTCGATGCCATAGGACAAACAACATTGTTGGTTGACGTGAAAGTCTCGTCCCTGGTTCAACCAACCAATGGAGTATGGTTGGGGGTGTGGCATTGTCAGCAACCTCAATCTCTTGATGACCTAGTCCAAGATCATGTTCTTCTTGCTCTCATTGTTAACAATGAAATGTAGTGGGGTTCCCTTCACCCACATTAGTGAATGGAAGAGGATTTCCCCTTCCTCAAGCTCATCAAACTCGTCTGGTTGGATCTTTGCAGTTGTGATGGTAGCACTAGGTTCCACATCGATGATCATATTTCCCTTATCCTAATATGAATCAAAGTCTGATTCAAGGTCTAACTCTTTTTCTTTAAGCTCTACCAACAATGATTGTTTTGAGCAGCATTCATCAATGTTGTACTAGTGGATTTTGTGGAACTCACACCACTTTCCAGTGTCCTTTGTCTTCTTGTTACCCTTCTTTACTTGTGGTTTGGACTAGTTGTCTTGAGGTTGGCCTTTCTTGCTATGTCCCTTGTTCTATGAGTTAGGGCCACCTTTTCCATGCTTTTGTTGTTGTGGATTTGCAAACTCAAACTCCCGCTTATTCTATGGCTTAAAAATATGCTCGATTTTGACAACATATCTATAAGAAACTCCCACTGCGGAGATGTCCAAGAAATCCATATTTGTTTAGATGTACCTGCGTAGGCCATTGTGGTACTTCAGAACCAGATGTAGCTCAAAGCCTCTAATACTCAACTTTGAGCGTAAGGTATGGAACATGTTAGTGTACTCCAATACTGTCTGGTCTCTTTCCTGACGCAGAGTGGAACATCTCATGTACTAGTCATCATAGTTTTTGACAAGGTAGAACTCTTCTTGAGGGAATCAACAAATGTCGCCAAAGTGGGTCCTATCCCAAATGCCATAGACTAGTCTTCGTTATGTCTCTCACGGTAACAGTCCCACCAATCTTTGACATGGGGTAGGGATTTAAGGAGAGTGAAGGTGATCTTTTTAGTGTCATAAAATTTTTGAACGGAGTAATACCCTTTTAACAGATTCATCCATTTTTCCAAACATCTTCATCTATCTGGCCTTCAAAAAAGGGGTTATCAAAGTTAACTTGTACCTTGAATGGTGTCGCACTTCCAAAATGGCTTCTTGTTGAAGGTCCATTGCCTACCGTCGGCAGTCTTCGAAGGATTTGGGTGACGTTTTCCATCATCTCATTTCATTGTCGCACAAGGGATTCCTTGAGCAACATTTTGAAAGGATCTCATGCCCCGCCATCTCTCTTTTCTTTTTCCATGGGAAGTTGTTTGGGCTAGCGAAAGCGATCATCCCCAAGTGAAACTAGCTCGAGACCCAACTCATTATACCCTGACCTCGTCGACGACATGCACCGAGAAATAAAAAAGAGGAAACTTCTTTGATACCACTAATTTAGATTATATTAAGAATGAAATGTTATACAAACAAAACTATAGCAAAGAACATAGAAATATAGTGAAACTCAACTTCTATTAATGAATAAAATAGCATAATACTATAGAACACAAACCAGTGAGAATGGTGGTAGCTTATATTTGAAGAGAAATAGATGTCGACTATGCTCATTCGCAAAAAAATAATACAATGGAATGCAAGAATGGCCTTTTAACATAAAGCAAGAACCCTAAAGGTCCAAAACTCTAACCCTGGGAGGTGAAGTGCCAAAATGTTTGAGGGTCCTGAAATGGTTGGTTAATGTGTCAACTTCCTGGGGGCACACTTTTGCATACAAATCTCCATTTGGGGCATTTAGTAGCTTGTTGGAAAGATCTAATCAAAAAGTATAATTACTGGTAAGGCTAAAGCATGCCATGGCAACCCCAAGCCTCTGAATGGACAAAAAACATTGTTTAGGACCTCAAAACAACCTCGAAAGTTTACAACCTAAAAATCATAACAAAAACGGCCAAGATGGAAAACTATGATGAGTCAATGGAAGAGGTGGGTGGCCACCAATATCCACCTAAATCATTGGTTAAGAAGAATTTTGTAGGATCTACATAAACAACAATAACACCCCACATTTGAGTTGTGATAATCAAAGTGTTATTCAAATCACTAAGAATCCAATTTTCCATAACAAAACTAAGCACATATATAATGAAAGTGTCATTTTGTTCAAGATTTGGTTGAGACCATCACTCTGGTTAATGTACTCACCTTTTTGTGGATGAAGTCATCCTCTTTTGTTACGGGCAGAGGTGGACTACCAGAATCTTAAAGACATCTTAAATTGATTCTCTCTTGTTACGGGCATGGAAATTAATGAGGAAGTCTGTTATCTATACTCATGGGTTGGATGTAAGGATCACTGAAAGAATAAAGCAATTTTTTCATTTTCAATATGTTGCTTTGGATGAGGTTCTTAAATATCAAGGTTTTAATTTAAAGTCGAATAACTATGGGAAAGAGGATGAGAGATGGTTGCTCTCTAGGATAGAACAAAGAATCTCCTACTAGTGCAATCGTTGGATATCTAGAGGGGGTAGATTAGTGTTGACAAAGTTTTTTCTTGAGGCCATTCATGTTTTTTGACATGCCTACATCCCTTAAGGAATTCTAGATAAGATCAAGAAGTGTTGCTTTAATTACCTTTGGAAAGGAAGCAATGAATATCAAGGCTCTCACCTGGCGAGCTGAAAATTGATACCAGTTCCAAAAAAGTTAGGAGGCTAGGGTTTGAAAGATATACATCTTTTTGGCCACTCGTTAGCAGCCAAATCTCTTTGGCAATTGTTGTAGGAAAATTCCCCTGCGGACAAGTGAGTCTCTTCTTGGATTCTAGACCCCTATACCAAGACAGAAAACATGCTAACATTGGACACTAGAATTCCTTTGAATCTAACTAACTAATCAGAAAGAGAAGGAGAAGGAAGAAAGAGTGATTCACCTTATTCCGATGTTTGTCCTCGCTGCTCCAACTTGAGCTTGATCTCTGAGCTCCTTAGCATTGATTGACACCTGCAATGCAATGGATAGCAAAAGACAAAGCTCTACTCTATAAGATTAGTCCAATAAAATCCATCTATAAGACAAACATATGTAAAGAGACATAAGTTAGAAGGAAATATGCCAAGCAATATATTAATGAGAACTCTTATAGAAATACTTATAGACTGTAGATGCAGTTGCAACAGCTTCTCCAAGTCCTCCTCGTCCAGCGCTTGCACAAAGCTCCCAAAATCATAGGTTTGATATCCTAAAGCTTTACTTTTCATGAGATCATAAGTTTGGTATCTCTAAACTCTTCCGTACCTCCTTCCTCCATGGGAATCTCTCATTATATAAGATTTGGAGGCTTAACCACCATGGAGAGGATCACTCATCAGCTCCACTAAAAAGGGATCTGAAAGATATTTAAGAAGAAAATATTTCTTAAGGATTTTAGGGAGAAAATATCTCTCAAGGATTTTAAAGAGGAAATATTTCGACTATCCATGAAATTCTCCACCTTCCCTAAAAAATAGGAAACCAAATATAAGGTGGATTCTCACACTTAATTATTATTTTTTTCATGAATATTGATAATAATTCATGTGCACTTGGTATTTTGACCTTCATGTAATATATCCCTCCTCCACATTGACTAGGGATTGTGACATAGGTTATTCCATGGTGTCAAGGCATATGAGACACTTATATGACACTTACGACACTTAGGGCGAGGTACCTAGGTGTGCAAACTTCATGTGTAACAACAATTATTAACAAAATATAGTATATGGAGAAGGATTATTACTCAAAAATATATTTGTGTCAATTCATTGATGGATTGGATTAAGACCAAAGAGGAAGAACATACAAAATGTGTCAAACCAATGGAAAGTTTATCCCTTGTTTTCCTATCATTGGGAACTTTTTAGCCTGAAAGTCGATATTGGAACCCAGGTAAGGATTTGGATCAAATGTTATAGTGAGGTGTGCACCTATATCTTCCTGCCAAAAGCATTGGTATTTTTTCTTCAATAAATAGGGAGGTGCACCCTCAATAAAATTGGCAATCCTCGAGATACTTCAATTTGGTCTCAAGGTTGGTCCTCGACATAGGATTTAGGTATTGAAATGGACATGCAACCAAACTGGGAGGATTTTTTAGTAGAGCTTTGGAGAGCTCATATCATATTAAGGGACACTCCTAATGAACTTGGTTGGGCCTTGAACAAAGTAGGAGGTGATTACACAGTCAAACTAGGATATATGTCTCTTCAAGCCATACCTCTAGGGAGGAAAGCATGGTGGTGGTCAAAGCTTTCGAAAGTGAGAGTGCCCTCAAAATGTACTTCATTTATGTCGTTGGTTTTGATGAACGAGTGTTAACTTGGGACAAATTGCAGAGAAGAAACAAGTGTGGGCATGGCTTGTGTTGTCTATGTAAATCTCAAGAAGAAACAAACTCGCATCTTTTATGAGTTGTTCATTTTTTGTGTAGGTTGGAAGGAGTTGAAGGTCAATTAAAGCTCACTAATTTATGGTCAAAGGGCTCTTAAAATGAAAATTTCAAAGAATGGTTCATTAGAAGGGATCTCAAGGAGCACAGAGCTATGCCATACTTGGTCATTTGAGCCATTTGACTTGCTCAAGATACCTATACATTTGAGGATAAAATAATTGTTTCATTCTAGATAACTACCCAAGTGATGGATCTTGTTGCTTCCTTTCAGACCATAGTTAAAGTCACAAAGCAAAGGATTGTCAATGATCTAGTGATTGACAAGAGTCCCCATGGAGCTTCTTTGATGGGTCTTGTCAAGGAACATGTCAGGTTGTTGGCTTGGGATATGTACTCCATCTCACTGACTCCCATTATTTTACTCAGAAAACAAATGTGGGCATAGGGATGAACATTATTAGAGAGTTCAAAGCATCAATGTTTGTTCTCAAGTCTGTTATGTCCAAAGGTATCGGGTCTCTATAAGTTGTTAGAGACTCAGCCTTAACAATCAAATAGATGAAAGGTGAACTTCAAAATCATAATACTGGTTTATCTTCCTTGGCCAAGCTACTTAAGGAGGTTGCCTCTCAATGTCAATTCATATACTTTGATCGTATTGTTAGGGAGACTAATACATTAGTAGATTCTCTATCTAAGGAGGGCATCACATAATGACAAGATCATATTACTAAAGAAGAATATTTGAATGGGACCTTAATCTCTTCTAGGCCCTTACATCTGCATAATTTATAACTGTGTATGCAGGTGGTTTTTCTTTGTAACTATGACAATGCAAAATTGTCATTGAATGTCTTAACAAGTTTTATTTAGTTTCCTTAAATTTGCGTCTGTGGGTGGGCAACTTTTTGCAATTACGTTAGCTCAAATTGTTCTCAATTTGAGGAAGGTCTATGAGGTGGAAATACTCATGAGGAATTATTTTGTATACAATATAGATCGATAGTTTTATCTATTTTTTAGTTAGTGCATAGGTGGCACTTCGAAGATTGTATTTTAAGTTCTATCTAGAATTAAAAATCAGTGTATTACAAATTTTATCTACAATTAAAAACACGCTTTTTCGAGAAAAAAAAATAGTACACACTACCATAAAATATAAATTCAAGACTATTTATTTGAAATTTGTTTACAGATAAATGCATATTTTATTTATGATTTATAAAAATGCTAATAAATAGTTCGATGTTTATTTCAAGAGAGGGAAAAAAAATTATGGACTTTAATCTAAAATGCAGTGATAAAAGTGTAATGATCATAATAAATAAATTAACTTTTACAATATTCTCTATAATATAATATAGTACAATTTCCTATGAAATATAAATTTATCTATTTAATAAATACATCAAATTGGTGTATGAGACCCCTTTGTTTGTGGTACAAGGGACCCCTCCACGGAGCAATTTGACTGCTAAAGTTTACAGAGGTGTACAGACACCAAATTGGTGTATGAGACCTCCTTGTTTGTGAGACAAAGGACCCCCTACACGCAACAATTTGACTAATGAAGTTTACAGAGGTATACATACCCTACACCCCCCTCTGGATTTGAACCTGTGACCTCCAAGGAGGAAACACGTGTTCTTAACTATTATATGTGTGTGTATATATATATATATATAAACATATAGACACACTCGAATGATTTTTTTGCAGGCATATACTCTATGAATTAAACTCCAAAGTTGATGCCTTATCAAAAGAAGCCATGGCGCTTCCATCTAGTGCATGTAGCATATATGAAATCAATCACTGAGAGGAGATTGTCTCCATGGAATTTCAATTATAAGATTCTTTCTTATCATCGCCTAACAAAGTCAGGTCTCACTTATCTTTTTTTGTATTTTTGAAAGATACGGGTTGTACAGCAAGGATAATTGATGACCCTCCTGAAGATATTCGAGTACTTTTTTGGGACTGCAACATGTATATTTCTACAAGACTAAAGATTTTATTCTACAAATAAAAAATAAAAAATAAAAAATAAAATAAAATAAAATAAAAGTTATTAAATTTCCAAAGATTATATTTAACTTTAATTTCTAATCTTTTGGCATTTTTTAGAATTTCTATATTTATTAATAAATATGGTTTAAATATGTGACCAAAGTTCCTAACAAAATTTTTAAAGTAAATAACAACAATCACCAGATCCAAACTAAATTTAAATATTTCCTTTTTTCCAAAGTCTTTATACCAATACCTATTCTTTAATATTATTTTTTACACTTTTTTAAAATTTTAAGCAATTTTTAATAATTATCGTTTAAAAATAATTATAAGTAAATTACAACAATCACCAGACCCAAAACTAAATTTAATTATTTCCTTTTTCCAAAAGTCTTTATACTAATACTCACCCAAATAAATTTAAATATTTCCTTTTTTCCAAAGTCTTTATACCAATACCTATACTTTAATGTTATTTTTTATACTTTTTAAATATTTTAAGAATTTTTAATAATTATCATTTAAAGATAATTATAAGTAAATTACAACCATCACTAGAAGCAAAACTAAATTTAATTATTTCTTTTCTCCAAAGTCTATACCAATACCTATTCTTTATTGTTATTTTTTTCAATTTTTTAAAATTTCAAGCAATTTTTAATAATTATCTTTCAAGATAATTATATTATTATTAGTATTGTGTATATGTAGATACTCAAGCACATGGAAACACTGTTTATACCAATACCTATTCTTTATTGTTATTTTTTCACATTTTTAAAATTTCAAGCAATTTTTAATAATTATCTTTTTAAGATAATTATATCATTATTAGTACTATGTGTATATGTAGATACTTAAGCACATGGAAACACTGTTTATATCAATATCTATTCTTTATTGTTATTTTTTCACATTTTTAAAATTTCAAGTAATTTTTAATAATTATCTGTTTAAGATAATTATATCATTATTAGTACTATGTGTATCTGTAGATACTCGAGCACATGGAAACACTGTATGTACATACATATTCAGGCACATGGAAACACTGTATGTATATACATATTCAAGCACATGAAACACCGAGTGTTTATATTCAAGCACATGGGAAAAAAATTTAAAAATTATAATTAACAATTTTAAATGAGATTATGAAGAGAAAAAGACTCGTGGAAATTTAGTATCCTCTTTTTCATAAATTAGTTTGTTGACATATGACATAAATTTGTTGATTTGTGACATGTAACTTCGAATATCATCTAAAATTACAAAAAGGCCTACTAAAAGGGTATTTCCATTTAAGAACATGTTAAGCAAAAAGAACTAAAAAACTACTAAAAAGATATTTGCATTTAAGGATATGTTAAGCTAAAACATTGAATGACAAGTCACCACACTAACACATTTTTTATACCAATACCTATTCTTTATTGTTATTTTTTTCAATTTTTAAAATTTTAAGCAATTTTTAATAATTATCTTTCTAATATACTTATATCATTGATACTTATATCATTATTAGTACTATGTGTATATATAAATACTCAAGCACATGGAAACACTGTTTATACCAATACCTATTCTTTATTGTTATTTTTTTCACATTTTTAAAATTTCAAACAATTTTTAATAATTATCTTTCTGATACAATTATATTATTATTAATACTATGTGTATATATAGATACTAAGCACATGGAAACACTGTATGTATATACATATTCAAGCACATAAAACACTGAATGTTTATATTCAAGCAAATGGGAAAAAAAATGAAAAATTATAATTAACAATTTTAAATGAGATTATGAAGAGGAAAAAATTGGGTATCCTCTTTGTCATAAATTTGTTGACGTATGACATATAAGTTTGTTGATTTATTACATGTGACTTCGACTATCGTCTAAAATTACAAAAAGACCTTAAAGGGTATTTCCATTTAAGGACATGCTAAGCTAAAGCAATGAATGACAAGTCACCACACGAACACATTTAAAAAGCAATTGGTGAGCTAAAGCATTAAAAGACGAGTCATCAAAATGACACCTTTGAAAAACTTTGGCCAAATATCTCCAAGAAAATAAAAACACTTGAATAAGAAAGAACGCACTTCTTTAAAATCAAAATTTCAACAGAGATTTGATCACAAGCTTCAAGAAATGAAATGAAGGTGATTGATCAACATGGGTTTAAGCATCCAAAGAGATAATCAAATCAGATCATATGTTCAACAAATATGAAAGTAAGCTTCAAGAAATGAAGGTGATTGATCAACATGGCTTTAAGCATCCAAAGAGATAATCGAATCAGATCATATATACAATAAAGATGAAAGTAAATTCTGTAATAGTGTTCATGCACTAATAGCTTAAAAGCTAGTTCAACTAGCACACGATTGGAAAGATCCATGGATCATCAAAATGCAAAATTAAACTTTTTAGTAATCCATGAGAACATTATAGTAATGTGTCCACTTCTGAAAACCCTAAATGCTGCAAATTCTTTACCATCTTGATTAAAAATCTGTTTCGCAAGGACTATAAGCTTTGTGAATGGGAAAACACTTAAATGCCTTGATGATTATCTAAACACATGAAACTAAGAGAGCTGATTAAGTAAAAGTTGGAAAAAAAATACTTTGGAAATTAGTATTGTAGCAGCATTATTTTTGGAGTGCCCCTATAGAATGTACATGGCAGTTCAAGGGAAGAAAGCACAAAGATTACGGAGACTATATCAATTACAAAGAAATCGTTTCCATGCACAAAAGATTAGAAAAGCTGGAAAAAAAGAATTAATCATGGGAGAAGAACAAAATAGAAACCTTCTCACGCAAAAGACTACAAAAGCTGGAAACAAAGAATTAAACTTCTGAGAAGCATAAAATTTTTAGCTCTTTCGTTAAAACAGTTACACAATTCCTTGATACTAAGAACATGATCCAGGCAGCTTGACAAAAAGAAGTAAAAAGTAAAGAGTTGGCGAAGCAAAATGTTCAACAAAATACTCCCCTTGAATATTAACACATTTTAAAATGAACAGAAAAGTAGTAATGTCCACATCATTTGCAAAATATCAATATCGAGATAACACTGAATGTTGAACTATTAACACATTCCAAGATACAATGGAAATAATCGACATTAAGAACACTAAGCACAAAAAGTGCAAGTGAGGTTTACAAATCATTGCACAGATATTAAATAGGTAAAGAAGAATAGTATTGTAGACGTTTTTTGGGGGTGCCCGTACAGAATGTACATGGCAGTACAATGAAAGAAAGCACAAAGATTAGGGAGGCTACTATCAATTTCAAAGAAATATTTTTCCTGCACAAAAGATTACAAAATCTGGAAACAAAGAATCAATCTTTGGATAAAAACAAAATAGAAATCTTATTTTTACACAAAGCACTACAAAATCAGGAAACAAAGTAATGTCCACATCATTTGCAAAATATCAATATCGAGATAATACTGAATGTTGAACTTTAACACATTCCAAGATACAATGGAAATAATTGACATTAAGAACACCAAGCACAAAAAGTGCAAGTAAGGTTTACAAATCATTGCACGGATATTAAATAGGTAAAGAAGAATAGTATTGTAGACGTATTTTTTGGGGTGCCCGTACAGAATGTACTCTGTACATGGCAGTACAATGAAAGAAAGCACAAAGATTAAGGAGGCTACTATCAATTTCAAAGAAATATTTTTCCTGCACAAAAGATTACAAAATCTGGAAACAAAGAATCAATCTTTGGATAAGAACAAAATAGAAATCTTGTTTTTACACAAAGCACTACAAAATCAGGAAACAAAGAATTAAGCGTGGGAGACGAAAAGACTATAAATCTAGAAACAAAGAATTAAGCTATACAGAAGAACAAAAATTTTAGCTCTTTCTTGGGTACAATTACACAATTCCTTAACACTAAGAACATGATCTCAGATAGCTTGGTAAAAAATAACAAATAAAGATTTGGCGAAATAGTAACATTCATCTTTGAAGGGGTACACATTTATCTCCAGACTATTATGGGAGACGACAGCCCTGATCTATGACTTGGACAGTGATCCAATTAAGCTGCACAATAGGATCATAACAGACTGAATCGGAAAAGAAAGACTTGAAAACATTAATACTGAAACACAAGAAGCAATTATAAAATTTAAAGGCACAATCATTCTGACAAACAAATATGAAAATAACATAAAATCTAGAAATGCAATGTGACAATGAAATCAATAAAACCTCTTTGTTGGCTTGACAGCCAACAGGTATTCCATAGGTCCCCGTGAATTCTAGCCCCCCGTGACCATGAAATGATACTCCTGGGGAAAAGTCAGAACAGTACCCTGAACTCTAGCTCCCGGCGACCATGAAATGATACTCCTGGGAAAAGTCAGAACAGTACCGTGAAAAGCCAAAGAAGTATCAAGGAAAAGCTGAAACAGTTGATAACTATAAGCTTCAGGCGGCCAAGGAAAATTGTACACCAAGAATTTCGAGTATGGTGACGAACTTGAAATACCAAGCCCCAAATGCACATGGAACAAAATCATAGGTGCCACTTAGAAATGGCATGCGTCTTTAGTGTTTGGACATCATGGCCACGTTGGGACAAGCATAGCTGAAGTCATATTTTTATCCTTTGTGATGGAAGATGACTATTAAATAGAAATTTAATATACATTTATCTAATTTATACATTTTTCTTCAAAGGAATATTTTGTGGAGAAATTCTTGGGGCCACTTCCCCATGTTCATTGATGATACACAGTGCAAACCTGCCGATACTGATTACGGTACCCGATCCGACAGGGATATTGAATGAGGCACACAACAGAGACAGCAGAATCAACCCCAGACCTATATGAAATTCTCAGCCACTTAAACTAGCCCACCACGCTTTACCCAATTTATACATATAAACATAACGTTCAAGTCTAACATTAAACAGCCCATTGGAGAAAGCTAAAGTAAACTTGGTATATATTTGAAACAAAAAAAAAAAGTGAATTTAGGTTGTTCAAACGATAGATCATTGTGCAACATTGATCTTCTGAAACTGGACATTGCATAAATTCTCTTTCTATTACTAGGAACAAGTTCTCAAATGTTAGCAATAGATGTTGAATAGTGCTACCGAACATGGTACAGAAGGTATATTAACAAGGAATGAAATCCTTGACTAGTGTTATGCCACTTCAACAACCATGCAACAGCTTTACACAGTGTTTTCTTTATCCTAGTTTCAGGCTAGATCATATTTAACACAACCTAGAATTGATAATTAAGAACTATGGACAAATATATGTGAATTTTTATAATGGCAATACCATTGATTCCTCTCAGAATTAAAAACAAGCATGATTTGCTATTAAAAATCACAATTAATTTGATTAAAACTTTGTAAGCCATCAAAAATTGTAAACACCTAGAAACACACTAAAGTATTAGCAAAAAGTAACTATAGTTGCTAGCCTACTTAAATTTGTTGAAAATGCCAATGGTTTTCCATTACTATAAGACAGCATTACATGGCATGCCCCCTCTTCCAGTTACCTGACTACTTTGACACATCTTAGAAGCAACATCAATACTCTACAAAAGATCAGAGTTTGCTTCTAAGCATTTAAAAAACTAAACCATGTCAATCGCAATAGAAACAGGAGTCGGCCAAAAACATACTATTATGAAAATATACATCCATAAATTTCAATAACCATATCCTGTACCATAGGAGGATCCATATCCACCAATGGGGTGACTGCTCACAGTGGATGAAGGATAAAAAGAATTTGAATTTTGGGCATAAGAACCATAACCAGCATCAACATTGTGTGTAATTTTCTTATGACCTCCAGCCATGAAATTCTGTGTCAGAACGAATCAATAATCAATATACAAGTCTCATAAAACAACTTATAAAGCTGGAACAAGCTAGGCAGTTTTTCTCATCATAACATGACTAATACTCAACAAACCTCAATTTAAAATACAGTACCTGAATAAGATGTTGTGCTGTTTGAACTTGGGTATTAGTTCCCTTAATTTCTACAGTGATCTCACTAGGAACACCTCTAGTTTCCTGAATAGTGATTGTAGCTCCACTAGCACGACGCATGTACCCAATATTTGTTCCTTCAACTCCAATTACATCATCTGCATATGAGAGGGGTATCTGCATCTTTTGTATCACCTGCAGAATCAAGTGATCAAGTGAGATTCAATCTTGCATTACAAGATAAACTACCATACTTCCAGTCTATCATGCTATATGCTCTGCACATCCAAAATTCAATAACTAACCTGCACACAATTTGTTTGTCCTGATGCTTTTTCCAGTGAATAGAGCATCATTGTAAACACAGTAAAAGTCACTATCATGTAAAACTCCTATTACTATTTGATGAAAACTTAGGCAAGTGTCTCACAGCCACAATTTAGTTGAAATCAAACTAAAAGTACACTAAACAAGTAAATATTTAATCAGAGGTTTAATTGTGTGCATTTCATCTTTTGTAAATGTTTTTCCACACTTTAGTGATAAAAAATGGGTATCCAGTTTAACATAAACTCATATTTGTCAATGGAGTATATAGCTCAAGTGGTTGTCAGGAATGTTGTTACCCTCCTCACCTGGGTTCAAATCCCACTTTGTGACATGTCTGCTCTTAGTGAGCTGATTGTTATTGAGTTATATATGATCTATTCATTAGTTGCTGACCTGGCCTTGTGCCCTGAAGAATATACGGTTTACCCTGAGTACCATCCTTGTAATGAGGGGAACTACCTGTGAGGTTTCGCCCTGGATATGCTACCTGGATTTAAAAATTAAAATAAAAACAAACAAAAAAAACTCATATTTATCTGAAAAAAATGTGAGGATTTAGATGTTTCAAATCCTTTGGTAGAAACAGTCACCAGAAGTACAAAGGTGTGTAAACCATATTGAGGAATGCTTTACCACACAATCAAAGATCAGTCTCACACTGCTAAACTAAAGATAATCACTCCACCGTGCATACAAACCATTGAAGCATTCAATTGCAAGGACAATCCACACCTCTGGAAACATTAAAAAAAATAGTAAAACTCTGGAAAAAAAAATGAAAGAAAAATGTCCATGAAAGGTGGAAATAGGTAGCCTGGTAGGAATATCAGAGTGACTTAAAAAATAATGGATGCCCTAACCCATTGCTAACTAAGCATAAATGAATGCTTGACTACCATAGAAAGATGGTCCATCTGCCATCTTAGTTTTCTAATTTGACGATTTAAAATAATACTTGAAACATTCTTACATTGCACTTTATATGTTATAAAAAAAAAATATTGCATGTTAAATCTATAAAATATTAAAATGTCGTGCAACCCAAATTACAAGAGGCATAGTTTAAATCTCCATGAAAAGATATATGTTGAAAAGATGTGTACAAATTTGTTATGTGTATAAACTACTCTTCATCTAGCAGGATTTGTTACATTTGCATTTAGGTTAGCAACCTTTTGTTCCATGAACCTCACTATTTATCTTCTGTACACTTCTTTGATGTACAAAAGTAACAAACGACTTCCAAGAACATTCAATCTTTTTTAAACCCCAATTTCATTTCATGACTCCATCATCTACAAATCTAACAATTGGTGACTGCACTTTCTGTAACAAAGGATCTTTCTGCTAACCTCCATCTAAACCGTTCTAAATTCTTACATGAAGCTTGCAAGGAAAGCTTTTTTCCATTTCAGAAATATAAAAGAGAATTTATATTTACAGAGTTGCAGATTTACATACAGGGGAGGTTCGTGCCCTCACTGTGCATATAGTACAAAATTGCCATTTCTGTTCCTCTCTGCTCTGACCAGTCCATCTAAAACTGACAGTAAGAACTATTATATTTTATTTGCCACCCCTTTGTTAACAACCTGTATCGGTAATACAGCCTATATTACTGGCATCCAGAAATAGAAATAAGAATATGACCAGTACAATAAAAATTTTGACATATTTTATTTCATATTCCTCGGTAAACATACTGAGAATCTAACCATGGGGAATGATATTAAAACAAAAAGTCTGCTGGCAACAAGGCATGTTTGTCACTCTTCCTGCCTCTTCCCTTCTAGTTAAAGATTCATGCGGTTAAGATACATCTTGGGTGATTTCTCTAGGGAATGCAGGTTAGGGAAAGCGGCCTGCCCTTGATTTACTGGGTCCTCTGCAATTTATCTAAAAAAGAGAGAGGGCTTGGCTAGAAAGATATACAAAATCAGGGGACTGTGCTGTAAGAAAAATGGATCATCAAAGACACAAGCAACAATGCACCCTTGTAGATACTTGTTCGACGCCACATTCAGAATGTTGCATATATAAATGGAATACCTGGCCCTTATCGTCTATGTGACATAGTTGATGCGGCCAAAGCTTTCAATATCTCTGGCAAGCTTGGCAGTTGGTATATTTATCATTGCAGTAAGACTGTGGATTATCATAAAGGCTGGGATTTGACTGCACAATCAATTTGACTTTCTTGACAGAACAAGAACAGCTCGGGTTAATCCCTTCTTTACCAGGAAAATGACTGGTGAAGAAAGTCATTCATCCATGCGGTGATTTATGGGACAACATCATAAAGTGGCTATCTTGGCAAGCTCTTAATCATTCCCAAAAATTTCAAGCAGTTGGCCAACTCGTGTACTTGGATGGACAGTTCTCCATAATAGATTAGCAGTAAAGGGTCAATTGTATCACATTGGGCTAGCAATTGATACGTGTGTAGATTGTCCCAAGCCTGAAACAGATAAACATGTATCACTATTTGGAATTGAACAGCTGCCAAAACGATTTGGATGTGGTTTGCTGCAAAGTATAATGTTCTATTAGTTTCTCCTTTCCATTGGAAACAAGTTGTGGTTGGGGAAAAATGGATGATTCGATAGGCAGGTACGACTGTTAGATTTTACCTTGATTGCTCAGCAGCTCATTCTCCAGTAGTGACAGCACTCTCCAGCAGATGCTACCTTGGTACTTGTGCAGTCATGATAAGGCCACAGTTGAGGAGAGTTATGACACAGCACTAGAGATTCTTGGGAGGCTTACTGCTGTTATGTAGGGGAGAAGTGGGGGGCATCTAAGTAACAGAATACGTCCAAACCCCCCTCCGTGTCACATATCCTACGTGTCGGACACAATACATGAGGACACGTGTACAGAATGTGTCTTGTTCACAGGACACATTTCAAACACATGTCCGACACTTACCCTCAGCATGTCCTGCACAGAGAAGTACTTGGCTCATGTTTTCTCATGCAAGTTGGTGCTGTGAGGAGTTTTGGTGTGCAGCTGGGGATTATTTTGCCTTACTAATACTATTTAAAGAGGTCCCCACCCCCTCCATTTCACCCACCCTAGTAATTAATGGTAATGTTAAATTCTTAAAGTAAAAAGATGAAAATGAAAGATGACTTCATCTTTCATTTTCATCCTTTTAGTTGAATTTTTAACATTACCATTAATTGTTTCAGGATGTTTGAGAGTGGTTCCAACCTCATTGGACTTCATATGGAGAAAGTAGAATTTTAGGTCCCGTTCAAAATTCAGCAGACTTAACAGTTTTCAGGATTTCGAGATTGGCAAGATTGCAATGTTTCCACTGGATTCTATCATGTATGAGGGTATGGAACTGATATTTAATCAAGAGAACCAAGTCATTTATGTACCTCGATGTTGGTGGCATTGATTGTTGAACTATTTTGTCACGACCCCAGTAAAAATGTACCCTTCATTCAAGTATAAACTCTTCTATTGAACTCTTCTCTTTGTCGTCGTGTCAGGTGACTTAGTGGTGTATGTGCACACCAACCTCCGTCTTATATACAGGCAGAGAAAAGAGTGGTTGAAGGGAAAGACAAAGATGTGGGATGTGTTTACTGATGATATGGGTTTGAACAACAGTGTTGAGTTGGCATTAGCCAACTTGGATCTTAATGAACTAGTGCTAGAGCCAGTCACTTTTGATTGATGGTGATCCTCTTGAGGGGTCATCCTCCAAAGTCCACGTCAACAAATGCACAGATTGCATTGGATATAGGAGAGGAGGAGGATGGAGGAGAGAGCAGTGGTAGTGATGCCAATCTTGATGATTATGGCATGGAGGACTACTGACAGTCACGACTCATGAGCTATGAGATTCTTCCATCTACGGTTCTAGTATCTACCCTGTGGCTATTTTGTATTTGTCATTGGCATTCCCACCTATAGTATCAGTGACTCTAACTCGGTGTCTATCTACATTGTAATACATTTTGATTTTGATGACTTGATGAGATTGAGAATGCTGCAGCTTATGATTCTAATTTCTTGTGTGTTCAATGTTTGTCATTTGATCATCATTGATGTTACAATGTAGTATGTTACATATTTTGTATCATGTAAATCTTCTAGTTACTAACAAAATATGAATCTTTATGTCTATATTTCATTTTTGTATGTGTAATTTAAAAAAAAAAAATCATATATATAACTTTTTTAAATATATGTATTTAATATATATATATATATGTGTGTGTGTGTGTGTGTGTGTGTCCTCCGTGTCCTGTTTCTGGGGGTTGCCATGCCCATGTCGGATACTCGTATTTCCGTGTCCTCCATGTCCCGTGTCCACGTGTCTGGTGATTTAGGGGGGCATGCATGCCAGCCTAGTTCACTTCCAGTTTTAGAACTGCGGTTCCAGATAGATTTCCAGAGGTAGATAGGTATCTTTTCTATTTTGGAGTGTGTTTATCCAGTTTTAGATTCCAGTACATGGGCTAGAGTATTTTCCGAATTAAGAACATGGTACATTATCCTAGGACTTGTGCATGTTTCTATGCATGCTTATCTCTCCTAGAGAACGTTTTCATCTAGAAAACCTTTTCTATGCAGGCTGGGCACACCTTCATAGACTGAGTTAGGGTTAAGGTTTGACCATGTCAACCTAGGCACACTTTTGAATCTGTCCACATGCAATGTAAGCCTAAATCATCCTATTCTATCAGTTTTTAGCAACCTAGTGTTTAGGTTATATTTCTGAGTGCAGAATCTGCTTACTATTGTCTGAAAACAAACATGGTATCAGAGCTGCGCCTCTGAGGTCTTACAGGAATCTGTGTATGGATAGATCAGCTCTGTCAGAGGGAGATGTCAGAGGGTTTCAATGGGATGTGATGCCCAAGAGTCTTTAATGGTTGAAAAGATCCTAAATCACATGGTTTAGGTTCAAGTTTGAGTTCCACCATTAGGTTCTTCCATATAGTTTATAGTTTATATATGTTTATAACTATGCATAGATGTAATTATTTATATCTATATTCTATATTAATGTATAGTTTTAATTTTATACATATAGATAGTTTATACTACTTTATGGTTTGTAGTTGATATATATTTATAACTATATATAACTTATAACATGTATATATTTTATAGGAATAAACTTTATATTTTTTATAGATATAAGTTTATAATTTATATTAATCTGTAATAGATATGACATATGAGATTTGAGATCGTTTTTAATATTAATATATATATATATATATATATATATATATGAGCAGTGTTCTGTGAAGACACACCCTCCACATTTCCCACACTCCCGGGATGGGGGGGTGCTTGGAGAAACGTATCCCTATGTCCCCCTTTTGCGGAAACACGGGGAAAGCGTTTCCTCAGTGTGGGGGACACATTTCCCAAGAGGGGGACTTCTGGCCTCCCCCCTCGAAAAAGGGAACTTCTAGGTATTCCCCCAAAAATTTTGCCTATTAAGGCTTAAAATAAAAAAATTTAAACCAAAATTTTTTTAAAAAGCAATTTATTCTACTCTCTTTAATGTTGTCACTTATCAATTTACCATTTCCTTGAGCCTGCATGAGCAGCAAATTTATCTTTACCTTGAGCAGCCGTCACTTGTCATTTTACCATTTCCTTGAGCCCATGTGAGCAGAATTTTTGAGCCGCGTGAGCAGCCGAGTGACAGCAATTTTTCCAAGTTCCTAGCGACCAATCAATTTATGAGTTCTCATAGGCACCAAGTGGGTTCTCGTGGCCGCCAATCAATTTCTCTTTGCCAAGTGACTTCTCATAGCTGCCAATCGATTTCTCTTAGTCGAGTGAGTTCTCATAGCCACCAATCGATTTCTCTTATAGACGCCAAGTGAGCCTATTTGTGAGAATGACTGAAGCGATTGGGCAAGTGATTGGAGCGATTGGAGCAGTCTGAGTTCTCCTTTAGCTGATTTTTTCATCTAGCAGTGAGGAAGGGTCAAAACCCAAATCTGAAATTAAATTGCTTGCTGTTATTTAATTTCTGAGCTTTTTTTTTAGTTTTTATCTCCATTTTTCATTTTCAGCATTCAAACTCTGCATTTGTGCATGCAGTCAACCATGAAAAATTAAAAATTTAATGAGAAACCCTTGCTGAAGGTTGCCAAAAATAAAAAAACCTGCACATAAAATCTAAAGACCTGCAACATGAGTGATTACAGTTATAGCAACAGTGCCACTAAGAGTGATGGTGAATATGATGCCCAAGCAAACGGTCATGTTGGGAGTAGGGAACAGAGGTTGGAAGTGGGACTGGAAACACATCATCAGCATTGAATGAAACCCAAAGCAATGCCAATCCATCCCCACCAAAGACATGGGCAGAATATGCTAAGGAAACATTTAATCCAAAAAAACCACTTTTGCTATATGCCACAAAAGTAGCTGGCCCCTCAACCAACAAAAAAGCAAAAAGCAAAAGGGGTGAATCACACCATTGGACATGCAATGTCTGTGGCCATCCTTGGGTTGGTAATTATAGTCGGGTTAGGATGCACCTTTTGGGCGTAGGTGGCAAAGGGGCTAATGTATGTACAAAATTAATCATGCTGCAAAAAACCAAACTTTTGAGTATTCAAATGGCAGCAGATGGAAACCAGAAAAAATAATTGGCCATTCATAAATGAATTCAAAATTGTAAGTTGAACGGTCGTGGTCTCAAGTCAACTGATTCAGACAAGAGAAAAGTATCTGATAAATATCCTAGAACCATAAGTCCTCAGATTTAACAACAGCAACTGGCCAAATTCGTTTTCATGCACACATAAAACATAACACTTATAAAACCCAATTGGACTCTTGCACTACCACGAATTGGAAACCACTGTTAAACTCCATCAGAAATCAACTGGATTTTTTCCATGATTTACATCACTCGGATTCTAATGTCATCTTCATCGGATAAAAATGTTTTGCTGGCATTAAAAAAACACACTTTAAATTTATAAATGTCATCAGAAAATTTTGGTACTGTTTTTGGCTGAGTCCCATGTCCGGAGAGGTTAAAGAAGATACGTCAAGGGAAATTTGTAGACTCGCTTCTTTCAGAATAAGATACAAAAAGAGGGCATATTTTCGATGACCGCCAAGCATTTCATTATGCATTCCATCATGGTAAAAAAAAGTGAGACTTGTTGAGAAATATAGCTCGAACAGGAACTTCTGCACAGGATCAGTGTGAACGTACTAGAAGTGGTTCGAGATACTTAGAAAACTAATTATATTTTGCAGTTACCGGATCCATCTACCCTGGGAATAGATCCGCAGATCCCTGGATCGGATCCGGATTCAGATCTGCCTGGATTCGCCCAGGATGCGTTTCATAAACGTTTCCGGCATTAATGGAAACAGATCCCTCCAATGTAAAATGCATCCTGAGATTCATCTGTGGATCCTGTGATTTTGGGTTTTTTAAATACGAAAAATAAAAGGTTTTGCCCACCATTTCGTACGGAATTTCGGTCCATGTGCTCCCTCGCAGCTCGACTATAAGTCATGGATTTTCCAAATTATAGCATTCAAATTCGAATTCAAGGCTATCTCAACGTATTGCAGCCTGTGAGTGTTAATGGAGGTCTGATACGTTAATCTCAAAGAGCGTGAATGTCGAATAGGATCACGACAGGGTGAGTAGAGAATAGATTTTAATGGTAATATCTTTCTTCACTCGATAATTGTAATATCTTCGCTTGATAATCTCATCTCCGTAAATATATTCCTATTCAATCGATAATTAATCCCATGCACCTGCCTGTGTATAACCTGTCGGTATGAGAGTATGCGATGCCATCATCCTTTCATGCATATTTCCATTGCCTGGCATATAAATCCATTGGAATACCATTTATTATACCTGGATTAACATCTGTCCTTTTCCTTTTCCTTCGGTGCGTGATTATGATGTTGCATTGCCTGGCTTAAGACTCTGCTATGAGTAAATATTCAATATTGATCTTTTAAATTTAATTTGAACTTACATCTCTTGCCTTACTTTTTAATTTTTTAACTAATAAACACTGAAAATTATAAATTTATATATATATACATAAAATATTAATAAAATATATAAAATATGTAGTACTATATTAATAACTAACTTATATAAATTTATAATATATTAAAAGGTTATGTATATGGTTATTAAAGTGTATATATATTAATTACATCTTATAAACTTGTACCTTAAAATTAAGTTTTATATTTATATTATAATTTATGATTTATAGGTTAACGTATAAATAAAAATTTATAAATTTATATATATTTACAAAATTTAATATTTTAATTTATTTTATATAAGTATCATATATTTAAAAAGTGCATATAAATATAACATAAGTTATTTATTTAAAATTTTATATTTTTTGAATTTTTATTTTGAAGTTTTCTTTTGACAAATTATAAAAATTTTGATTCGCTAAGATTTACTTATCCTTGAAAGTAAGGAAACAGATTAACGGCCCAAGACTCAGAGGCATCTAGCAAGAGTGGAAGTCTGCCCCCTTACATATCACCAACGGATTTTTTCAGGTGGCTATGTTTTGTCTACACATAAAGATGCATTTGCATGTCAGGGTCTTTAAATTGTATCAATAGAGGTTAGACTAGTAGCCATATATATATATATATATATATATATATATATAGTTTGTACCTGCTGTTTCCCCGCTGTATCCGGATCCTAGCTTTTCAAAAATCTGATGGATCCAGATCTGCATCGGGATCCATATTTGAATCCTGGTAACCTAGCTATTTTGTAATTCACTTTAGTAAAAAGTGAAAAGTATTATATTTAACTGTTGACTCTAATAGACTGTATTTGATGCATTTATGACTTAGACTAGGAATTGATCTCAACCATAGATCTGCCCAAGAGATTAGGGCTTTGGTAGATTAGGATTTCAGCTAAAAGTGTAAAGACAGGTCAAGATAGAAGGATCAGACACAGTTTTCGTCGAACAAGTTGAGCAACCACGAGAAAGAGGGCAGGGCGATTAAGAGAAAATGGCAACCTGCACAGGGCAGCCGTAAAGTCCATGTGGTTGTACGGAATCTGTATGGTATCCGTACAGTCCATGCAGCAAGGCCGTGCAGTCCATGTAGCCATACAGAATCCAGACAGTCCGTTCAGCAGGGCCATACAGCTGTTTACTGCTGTTTTTCTGTTCTCCAGCAGACCATACACCTTGTTCAGGGATATTTTTGATAACCGTGCAGCTGCTGTTTGATAGAAGACTGGAGGTTACCTTGTAAGCTTTCAAAGGAATGAAAAAACGGACTTTGAAGGAGAAATTACCAATGTATGTGTGAAACTGTTTTGTGCTTCTGCTATTTAATTTTCCAGCTATTGTGTGATTGATGCTATGGTCTGAAATTTAATTACTGTATTAATTAAATTCAGCAATATATTAGTTTAATTGAGATCATAAGAATTGCAGTCATCTAGGGCTGGAAATTTTTACAACACTAACTAAATCTCCTATAGCTAAAGAAAAACTTATACCTGAGTGATGACTGGTGCAGCTGGAGGTGCATGTAAAGAAGATCTCAATCCCACAGGTCCCGGATCTTTGCCATAAATAGATAAGCCACGGTGATGAGACTGTGATTCAATCTGAGTATCCCGAGGAGGATAGAATGAATCATGCTTGAATGTTGAAGTCAAGCCTGTGCCCAGTCCAGCCTGGGATGTACTCGAAAGAGGTGGCACTGCTGTCTTTCCCCATGTTGGTGCCAAATCTTGTGCATCACTTGCTGAATGTTGCTGCTATTTTTTTTTTAAATGATATTAGTAACACACGTTCCTAGCTATCAATTAGCTTATAATATAAAGTTTAAACCCTTTCCACAAATGAACTGAAATATATCTGAGCAGTAAGCACTTAAACTCAAAATTTCAAATTCAGCATCCACTAACTTATCTTTTAGGCATCATAAATATTTTGCATGTGAAACACATGACAACCTGGAATATAATTTTGATTCTTAAGTTGAAGAATGATGCAACTTTACCGTGTGAGATATGTTTTCAAAGACAAAGACAACCATTTTATAAGTATTTTACTCACATTATGTTCAAACAATGGAAGAATGCTGCGATCAACCAAAAATTTGCGAAGGTGACCAGCAACCATCTCCAGTGCTTTCTGAACCTTGGGTGCTTCACCCTGGATTTCTACAATTCGATCTTCAGGCAAAGCACAATGTGACAATTCATCTGTACAATTTAAAACACCAATAAAATAGAGTTCAGATGGAAATATAAAAGTTTATTTAGAATTGGCATGGGGGAACAACAAACAATAATAACACTCACAACAAAGACAAATAAAGCCGATTTAAGTAGAACTGGCTTCCTAGCAATTCTAATTGCATGGAAAAAAGAAACAATACATTAGAATAGTGTATGCATGGCAATCTGTTAGGAAGAAAGAAAATGATGTAGACATGACGAAACTTATATGTTCTTATAATGAAACATAATAAGTTCCCCAAAAAGTTAGACCACTCGGGAAGGAAGAAAACCATGTTAACATAACCAAAACATTGCATAGCAATAGTCCCACCAAAAGACTGCAGATTGTCAAGAGAACCATCTAAATATGCAACATCAAATTATATATGAATATATCCAACTGCACGAAGTTACTAACAAATAAAGTCAACTAAATTGTGAAAGTGCAAACCAACAGTACATCAAATATGCTCCAAGTTGTTGCAGTGAATGCTCTGTTGAGATCCAAGTTCATTCAAATAATAACATTGAAAAGGATTTAATAGATTAAATATCACAAAGTAAAGCCCTGCTCTAAGGCTGGTTCCAACAGGAAGACTACTGTATTCAGGAACACAATTAGCAGCATGTGTCAATCATGAAACGTACTGATTTCCCAAATTAAAAAACAATGAGTTTATTCATAATTATGGTTTTCGTCACTAGGAAATAAAGGTACAAATATCCAATACTAATAGAGACTTGCAAAAAAAGTTACCAGGATAGGATATGGATAAAGATACAGAGTTCTATTTGGCAGATTTTTAGAAAATTTCAGTACGATACAGTTTATATATGTGTGTGTGTGTGTGTGAAAAAATACCATGAATCATAGAAAATACTTGAATTATAACTGAAAAGATTTAATATAAATGATACCCTTCAAGCAGAGCATCGAATGAAACACTAGAGCTTCATTTATAGTTGAACTTCTATATTATTAGGGTTGTCTTTGTATGTCCCTTTTTTGTCTTTATTAGATGATGGAATTCCATACCAACTGTATCTGGTATAGATTTGCGCCATATCCTGTAAGGATACGTATTCGAGCAATATCCATACCTCATATGGATCCACGAGGAGAGGGCGGTTGGTTCGATAACAAAAATCAGTTTTTAAAAATCAAACTCATGCATAACTTTGGATAAAACCAAAGAGACAGTTTTCATTAATATTAGCCATAAGAATCAACAAAAATTGAGTGTCTCATCAGTGATCACTCTACTAGTAACTATCTAGACTCTAGATTTCAACATATCATCAAATAGCTCTTCCTCGTCTCTATATTGAAGCTCAACATCACGAACAAACCCTATGGGCCAAGAATGTTGCAAGTTTCAACATGAGTCGCTCCAATGGAAGAAAGGATTTGTGGTATAACATCCTCAACCAATTTGAGGCAAGGCATGGCATTCAACCACAGGTCTAAGTTAGTTATCCTGAGCTCCACGTTCCACATCCATGAAGGGCCCTTCTTGAATTATAAAATGAGATAGATCACTAAATCAGGAAAAAGACTAGATAGGGTTGAGTCACATAACTAAGCTCAAAAGAAGATACTCAACACAACATGATATTATCAATGAATAATTGGCACATCTATTACAAAGAAGTTTACCTCCTTATATATCATTGTTCACTAAGCAAATAACTTCCACTTATGAATGTGGGATAGATCACTTTACACAAACAGTGAAAACTAACATATCCTAAAGTAATAAAGTGGCTTTATTACATAGTAAGTCGTATCTCCTAACACTCCTCTTAAGGCTTACAGTGCCGAAAGAAAAACATATTGATTGAACACAAAAACAATAGAAGTAATCAAAACCAAACATTCTTCAAAAGCTTCTTCTTTGGAAAACAATGACTGAACCAAGTAGAGCTCCATCAAGTTGCCTCATAACCTTCGTAAAGGTGTAGCTACTAAATTGGACTCCCGATTTCTCAGATTCCCCTCCCCAAACTCTCGAATTATGAATCTGACAAATTAAATTACTGAACTGCAATCCACATGCATGTCTCATACCCTCATTATCGACCAGCCCACAAGCATGTCCCAAAACCCTAACGAGGGATAATTCTCGAGATCCACAAATTTTTGAACTATCTGGGCAACCATCCACCATCCGAGTTGTATCTACACTAGATCTATTCTTGTTTTCAAAGTGTGGGCTTCTTAAAATGCGTAAAATGTCCTTTCTTTAGTAACATCATCAACATTGTCAACAGCTAGTGGATCTTCAACAATGGCTACATTCACTACATGTGGTTTATCTTTGAGCTTTTCCTTGAGAACATCATTAGCTTGAAATCTACAATTCCAAGTTGCATGACCCATTTTCTTACAATAATGACATTCCATCTCCCCTTTTTCTTTAGTTGATCTGCTACAATTGTATCTTGGGTATAATGCAGTCTCAAGTTGAGTATCACCTTCTATGTTGCTTGTAATGGTTCTCTTTTCTTCAACTAAGAGAGCTGAAATCATGTCTTCCAGATGTTGAAAAAATGTGTTGGTGATCCCTTGATCTGTCTCTACTGGCAAAATTCCCTAGGTCTTCACACTCGCACAGACTTCATGGCTCTCAAACTATTGAAGTCGCAAGAGTGGAAACCTTGTCTTTCAAAGGCTCGAATCTCTTGATATGGCTTCGGAATCTTAGACTCTTCCCTACTCTAATACCATATTATAAAATGAGCTATCATTAAATAAGGAAAGCCTAGATAGGGTTGAGTCAGAACACTAAGCTCAAAAAACGACACTCACAATAATACTATTATCAATGAATAATCAGTCCTTCTATTACAAAGGAGTTCACCTCCTTATATATCATGGTTCAATAAGCAAATCATTTCCACTTATAAATGTGGGATAGATCGATTTACACAAAAAGTGATCATTAACATATTCTAAAGTCATAAAGTGACTTTATTACATAGTAAGCCTTATATCCTAACATCTTGTACTCTAAACTGGAATATGACAAAAAACAAACATTGGAATGAACATGCACAAGACCATCAGCGTTCTTTGTTGTTACTTTGTTTCACTTCACCAAATGGATGAAGCTATGTACTCAAACTCCCCTCAATTGATGAGGAATTAAAAGCCTACGATAACAACCTAGTGACCAGGGTTGAGAAATAATTGGAGTCCCTGCCATGGACCAAGTATAAGGATCCAAGTGGTTCCTATCATCCATACCATTCACATCTACGTACATATCAAAGAAACTTACAAACACTCCACACTCCATCTAGACCTCCATTGCAATTGTAGGATCCATTTACATTTTCTTCAAGACTTTCTTGCATCCTTGAACTACTTCATTATCCTTACTTGGGGCTTTTCTTCTTGGTAAACTCAAGGTTGCAAATAACTTATGTCATTGTAGAAGTTTTCTAAGAGGTCAAGCTCCTTTGTCGTGATAACATCTCTCATCTTCTCCAACATATTATCCATGCCCTTATAGACCTCTCCCAAGCAAAGTGTATATCCGACAAAAAACCAAATCATGTGCAATATAGGCTCTGAAAATGACAAAAAGTAATACACCTTGGGCCCACCAATCATCATCTAAAATAAGATGTTTCATTAGTAGTCCTCTATCAAAAGTGGATTGCCTCCACACTAATGACCATTAGTTGTAATGTCTCTCTCACCTTCAAAAGCCTCTTTAAGGCCATCGTGTGGGAGGTAAAAAGAGTCTCAAAAACCAACAAGTTTTGAAACAAAAAAGGAAAATGATTAAAAAAATTAGACCCAAGCTATCAGAGAGCACCCCATCCCCAACTTCACTCCCAAAGTGTGCTCTGAAAGGAAACATACAAAAGTTCCCTAGGATGTGTGCTTTGGGATTGCTCCCTCTTGGGAGCATTTTTGGGGAGCGTGCTCCCAATCTCTTTGAGGCACTCCTTGCCCTGTGGGAAGCATCCTGGGAGCAATGCTACCGAAGCACTCCCAAGGCATTCCCAAAGTCTCTTGAGGCATTCCATGAGCCTTAAAAACACTCCCCAAGCACTCCTGCAGACCAAGACAATTTTTTTTGTTTTTTGGTGCTTTTGGAACCAAGGCAACATTCCAAAAGGTAAAGTAAGACATGGCTAGAGGTCCTTGATGGATTAAAACACTCTTTCACTCCATTTTCTCACATTCTATTTTTCATTTCACTCATTCCATGCTAGTTTTTTAGGAGCAAATTTGTTCGAGCTTGGAAGGGACATTGAAAGCTACCTTAGTTACATTCAACTTCCCTTGGAGAGCTAAAGAGGTAGGCTCTAAGCCCATTCTTGTTTGTTTTTTTTCCATGTGTTGTAAACTTGTATAGTTTCTATGTTGAATACTTGAATGTTCTCATCTCCTTCTCTTTTCGTTCCTCTATCTCCCCTATTATATTGTACACAACAAGTTACTCTCAAGAAGCAAGATGGTTGTGTGGTTTATCATTTTGGTTCCCTTTTGACTATGATGGTGTTGTTGGGAAACTAAACTACCAATGATGAGGAGGAAGCAGTATGCCATGGCACAAATTGTGGAGAGGAGGAAGAAATGGAAGGGGATGATAAAATTAACAATGATGATGGAAAGAAACCCAAAGAGAGTTCAACACCCTTGTGGAAGTATGTGGCAAAGCTTGAGGGAGGGAAAGGGAGCAAAACCACTAAATTTACATTTTGTCATTGTAATACAACTTACGTAGCTTCATATACCCATGTGTGAAGAAGCATCTCTGTGGGATTATGCCATGTGATCAAAAGAAGACTACAAGAGTCAAAAATTATAATCAAGTGCCACCAAAAGAAAAAGAAAAAATACAAGAGGGAAGAAGAGAAAACACAAAACAAAGAATGTTCAATGGCCAATCCTTGTTCCTTTTAAATTTGGCAGCATCAACAGTCATTCTCCAATGAGAGGCCATATGGGCCACCCTGACGCTAGCCAGGGAGATTTGGAGAATCAACCAGTCTTGTGAAGTATTGACAAAAGCCAAGGGGAACGTACAACCTCTGTGAGTCAAACCAAAAGCCAGGACGAACAAGATGTTATGTAAGTCTAATGCAAAAGTCAAGGGGAATGTACAACCTCTATGAGCATAGACAGTCTAGTGCAAAAGTCGGGGGGAACATACAACCTCTGTGAGCATAGACAGACTAGTGCAAAAGTCAGGGAGAACGTACAACCTATGAGAGCCTAGTCAAGCCTTGTGAGCCATGAGCAAAAGTCAAGGCATCTAGCAAAAGTTAGGTTGAACGTAAAATTCCTATGAGCTAGAAACAAATGATCTTTCTTATATTGCAAATGATGTAAATGTATTGATTTAGTGTGTTAGCACGTATGACATAATCCACCATGAAGAAATTCAAATTGCCATGTAAAGAGTCGAGTTGAATGTCAAGGTTGAGTTGTAAAAGTCAAAATTGCATGTCTAGGTCAAAGTCAAAGATGTCAAAGTTGTTGCATGTCGCATGCATGCATGTTGAATGTTGAGTTGCATGTTGCATGCATGATGATGAGTTGCATGCATGTCAAGTTGCATGGAATTGCATGCATGTCATGTGCATGTTGAATAGTTTGCATCCATGTCCAATCAAGGTCGAGTCACTTGTTGTGTTGGCATGACATGCATTGTCAAGTCAAGGGCGAGTTGTAACTGAAGTGTAAAGTCAAGTTCTAATTTTGAACTCATGTCTAAGATCTATTTTCTGAAGTGTAAAGTCGAGTTATGAAAGCATGCATACAAGCTTCTAATTCGAGCCCTCTTTCTTCACCTCTCCATTCCTATATAAGGAGAGGTCGACCCTCCTTCTTTACATCGTGTGTTGCAGCGTGACGGTGAAAGGGTATAGGGTTGCAAGTGTGGATATATCGTGCTGGTAACTATCAACATATACAGGTTGCGAGTATCATCATATACCAGTTGTAACTATCAGCATATACAGGCTGTGAGTATCAGCATATACAAGTTGTGAGTAGCAGCATATATATCAGCAGTTATATCAGTCTAGAAAAGACAGAAATTTAGCACTCAGGCAGTGCACAACTTCGTCCACAGTGTTGGTCCATACATAGGTAATTATCGGCAAAGTTTCTAAGTATTTTATAGGTCACACAGTCTAGTCTAAGTCGTCTTAGCAAGCTCGTTAAGAGCAGAATTTCATGGTGGAATATTTGTAAGTGATCATACAATATCAATGCAATAAAAGGAGATTGTGTGTTGCCGTTTTTCTCCCTGTATAGGGTTTCCCCAAGGTACATGTGTTGTGATCTTGCATGTTAGTAACTTCTTATGATCATTGTTGTTCTAGTTTATGAATGATGTTAAACTAAGTTCAAAGTACAATCAAAATTTAAAGAAGTACTTACAGTTTACAATCAGGCTCATAATTTCACAGTTCCCCCATGCTAGTGGATTCTCGCCCATGCATTCGAGTCATAGAACAAAATCAAATTTCATTGACCGAGGTTTTACGGATGATGTGGATGCAGAAGTGTTCAAGGTTCTCTATGCATGTGGCATACCATTCAATGTTCTTCACTCACCCTATTGGCATGAAATGGTACAAGCCATCCACAATACCCCTAATGGATACAAGAGCATGACAAACCCAAAACCATGAGACTTGATAGGGAAAGAACCAAAACCCATAATGCTCTGGAAAAGTTTACAAATGATTGGACCGAATATGGGGTTTCCATTGTATTTTATGGTTGGACAAATGTTAAAGGCAGGCCACTGATAAATATTCTTGGTCTGTCTGCTAGTGGTCGATCTTCTTTTTAGCCTATTACTACTCAAATCTTTGCAAGACTAGTTTTAATATTACAAAACCCTTAATTAAAATCATTTAAGAGATTGGGTCGTACAATATCTTTTAAGCCATCACTGATAACGCTTATAATTGTAAGGCAATAGTAGCAGTCGTTGAGAATATATACCCTAACATATTTTGGCCTGGGTGTGGTTCACACATCGAACCTCTTGATGCATGATATTATTAAGATGAAGGACCATGATTATAAACGAATTGGTGCATTGTACAAAAAATGGAAGAGAATAATAAAATTTATACAAATCATAGCCATGCCCACTACATTTTCTACAATCACTCTAGGTTGGATCTACTTAAAATTGCAAAAAACAAATTTGTTATCTATTACGTCACCTCCAAGAGCCTTTTGAAGGTAAGAGAGGCATTGGCTAGTATGGTCTTGTTAACCCCCAGATTTGCCTATGCAACTGGAGAGTTAAGAGCGAGTTGGGTTTCATTAAGTTGGTAGTCATAGACAGCTTTCACAGAGATCAAAAATAGATTTTCAAGGGATCAGAGTTCATTTTAGAGGCGGGGGCATTCCAAAGATTCACCAATTTTGCGGAAAACTGCTATTTTTCGTAGTTTTCCTATTTTATAGGAGCCCTCAAAGGTCCACAGGTTAGAGGTGATTACATATTTGGTCCTTGCAAGCTCACAATGCCAATGAACTTTTTCCTAGCAACATGCAAGATACTGTTCTTTTTAGCAGTTAGGATTTTGGGACTCGAATGACGATTTTGAACAATACGGATTCCTTGCAGAAAATCGAATCTGATGAGCCTAAATTCATTGACATGAGAGATGCTACTCTTTTTAGCAGTGCTTATTTTTAGGCATGCTATATTTGGCAATGTTCTCCCATTAATTCCCTTTACTTTTCGACTTTCCTATTTTTTGGGGCCAGGCTGCTATTTTTAGCATGTCTATTTCTAGCAGTACTACTATTGGCAGGTGGGGGCACCATGCTCCTGGTTCTAGTGTGACACATGGATGCACCATTCTCAAGGAAACACTATCTGAATCATTATTCTAGTGAAACCCTAGGTGTCTCCCTTTTTCAAGGAAACCCTAGGCGCCTTCTTTGCTAAATTTGGCAGCGAGCTAAAAATTGGTTGCACGCTGTAGTTCTATTTTCAGTGGATGACTCATCAATTATTTTTGGCAAAGAAATGCACTTAGGTCAATTGATTCCTTCTTGCTAACTTTGGAAACTGAGAGATGATTATTTTTAGAGAAGGCAACCTCATCAGTTAGTGTACATGAGAAAGAAAAATTTATTGTTGGACGTGAGGTTTATTTTGGAAATTTTATTTAAGGAAAAGTTCACTTGTCTTGATTTAATTCAACATCACATGGAGAATTTAGGGGGAGCGCATGAGTGAGTTATTTAGGGAGAAGGTCAACCCCCTCTTTAAGGGCTATTTTTGTGGTTATGTGGTTATTACAACAACGTTCTTCATTTAAAACGGTCACATTACAACAGTTGTGTTTTAGAATGAGCAAGCAAATTGGGAGAATTATATAAAAAGGGCAAGTGGCATTGTTTAGGCAGAGTATATTCAATGAGCAGCCAACAGCCTTCTCTCTTCCATCTTCTTTTCTTTTCTTGCTGCCTACACTCTTTGCAGAGCATACTATTGCAACCAGTCTTGTATTTTGTCTCTATGATGCAGACGATCTTTTGACTAATATAGTGATAAAATTTGACTATACAGTTTCTTCACAGCGCTTTGAATTTGGTAGTTCAATAGTTTTGGTTTGCGCAATGGTGTGGGTGGCCTAAGTGCCTTTACTTTGATTCTATCGATCACTTAAAGTGCACATTCATTTTCTTGACTTTTTTCATATTTAACTGTTGCAAATTGGAATTCTCACATTATTTAAGTATAAACATTCTAATGTCTTTGATTGATTGCATGCATACCAAGGACCATTATTTTATGTGTTGATCTGTCATACTAACACGCAGATTTTTCTAAGTGATTAACAGTGCATGAACACTATGGATGGCCCCCTGTGATTGGAAAAGCACACGTTCGAATGGAGGAGTGATTAGAGGTGACTTTGGGCTAATTACTCATAGTTTTCTCTTACGTTTGCCTGGTGCAGATTTGAGTAATAACAGGTCTTAAGTGATTCATGGCAAGGTTTGAAAGACAAGGTTGCATCCACACCTAATAGACATGAATTTATGGAGGTGTACGATACCGTTCTTGATGGTTAGTTTTGGGCAAAGGTTAGATATGGTTTTCAGTTCACCAAGACTATTTATAATATAATTTGCTTTGCAGATAAACATCAATGGTAATTGGGGAGGTGTCTGAGTAGATGGACAACATGTTAGGCTAGATCAAAGACATTCTTGAGCCAAGCAATGCGATCTTGTAGGATCATTTTCATAAAAATGTGGTCAAAAGGTGGGATAATTTGAATGTTGCACTCCATGCCTTATCACATGTCCTTACGCCAAAAAAATACTCTCCATCTTGGTTGGCCCAACTAGCACTTCAGGGTGGAGTTAAAAGAAAACCACACACAAATCCAAAGGTACAGAGTGGGTATATGCTTGCCTTAGACATGTCGGTCCCTGACAAAGATGAGTGTACTCAAGTATGAAGCGAATTGAGGAGTCTTTGCTAATCTACATGCAACTAAGGATCGAAATAGGTTGAATCCTACTGAATGGCGAACAATGCATGGCTCCTCTACCACAAATCTACATAAATTGGCAATGAGGGTGCTTTCACATGTTGTTAATGCTTCTTTTGCAGAGAGATGTTGGAGCACTTGCAACTTCATCCACAAGGTGAAGAGAAACAGAATGAATGTAGACCGGGTAGGAAGCTTGGTTTATGCCATTATTGTGAGGCGATGAAGAGTGATAGAACATATATGACTTGAGACATGAATACATAGGAGGTTAATTTGGAGGATGGAGCCATAGTTTTGGAGACCTTGGAGGCTGAACTTTTGGGTTATCATGCAGCAAAGATGCCAAACCCATCTACCAACAAGTTTCCAAACAAAAACAGCTTTCCCTTTAGCTTCACAGCCTCCAACATTGCATAAGGCTTGTGTAGCTCATGGTTATGTTGACCACTTCCACCTACTCCTACTACTCCTCTTGTTCAAAGATCACGGGAAAAAAAATTAGAAGTTTCTCGTGGAAAGAGGATAGCTTAGTAGACAGTATATTTATTTGTCTTTTTATGTTTAGAATCTAGTTTCCAGAACATTGCAAGCAATATATGACAGTTTAAGTTTGAACCTACCTTTGAATTGTTGACTACATATTACAACTCTTTGGTAAGAAATAAGATGTTTCGTTTCATTTCGTGGTTGATTTTATCAGTTACGGTTTGTTGATGGCAAATGTTATATGTTGAAACTTGAAGGTTGATGTTGTTAAGGTTTAAGCTATTATTAGGTTTCTTTTCATTCCACTAGATAACAATAGCATAGATAGGATCACTTAGAAATACACAATCACAAGATTTATCCTTGGAAACCCTCATGGGGGAGAAAACCCAACAAAGACTTCCTTAATATAGATAGCCAATACAATGCCAAGATATAACTCAAACAAATACAGAAAGTCCTCTCCAAGAAGTGCGCCTCTCTCTCTCTCTTCTTCTTCTCCAACTACAACTCCAAACTTGCGCTCTGATGAATAGGTGAGTGTGTGTGTATAAATGAGGCGCTAGCCTCTTTATTTATACAATCTGGCATGTGTGGACGGAGGTGTCTTTTCACTGGCAGGGCCAACTTCTTATTCTGGGTGGTTATAACAACCTTTAATATATTCTGGGGCCGACTTCTTATTCTAGGTGGTTATAACCACCTTTAATATATTCTAAGGCCGACTTCTTATTCTGGGTGGTTATAACCACCTTTAATATATTCTGGGGCCGACTTCTCATTCTGCCTATTTACAATTAGGGTGTTACCAATCCGCAAAAGGGGATTTGATCTTTTACAATACCCGACATGATCAATCTGCAAAAGGGGATTTGATCTTTTACAATACCCGACATGATCAATCTGCAAAAGGGGATTGATCTAATGAATAATACATCAATAATAATTAGAATACTCTTTGCAGTTACATTATTTCAACACTCCCCCTTAACAAGAAGGGTATTCTACAGCAGCATCAAGCAAGTGAGAGGACAGCATCATCAACGGCATCTTGGAACACTGACTAGCGTATCTATAAATCATCAAAAGTTTTTCTCATCATCCACATCGTCATTCACAACGGAATGATATCATCATCTACATCAACATGGATTAGTATAAAACTAATACATCATCATCACAGCACAAGGCTGGTCACATCATCACAGCACGAAGCTGGCACATCATCACAGCATGAGGCTAACACCACACAGCAATTACGCTGGAAACACCACACACAATTTAAGCTGGAAACACCCCACAGCAATTAAGCTGGAATCACCACACAGCAATTAAGTTGGAAACACCACACAACAATTAAGCTAGACTATCATCAGCACGAGGCTGGCATCACAGCACTAGGCTGGCAACATCAACACAACACTACTCCCCCTTTCGAGGGAGGTCCTTTCGGACTATACCAAGCTTATCTCGAAAGTGCTCAAACTTTACACAAGATAGAGGCTTGGTCAACACATCAGCAACTTGTTCACTCGTGTTAACATATTGGAGCTTTATGGCTCCTCTCTGCACCATGTCACGAATGTAGTGGTATCGGATCTCTATGTGTTTTGACTTGTCATGAAATACAAGATTCTTTGTCATCTTTATGCAGCTCTGGTTATCACAAAGGATCATGGTTGCTTCCATCTCTAGGTCGAATATCGCTTCACAGCTGGCAGAACACACAACAATGTATTCTGCTTCCCCTGTGCTGAGAGCAATGCTTGATTGCTTCCTACTCTGCCATGACATCACGATTGATCCCAAACTGAAATAGCATCCTGAAGTGTTCTTCCTATCAGAGACACTTCCAGCCCAATCTGAATCAGTGTACCCACTCAGTGTGAAATCATGATCTCCATCATATCTGAGACCACAATCTAATGTACCCTTAAGGTACCTCATCACGTGTTTTGCAGCAACTAGGTGAACATGTCTGGGTTCTACCAGAAACTGACTCAATGTGTTCACAGCAAAACAGATATATGGTCTGGTGTTCGTCAGATACATCAGCGATCCAATGATCTGTCTATACAGCGTGGCATCAATCAATTCTGACGAAGTGTCGACCAGAAGCTTCAGCTTTGTTTCCATGGGTGTATTCATGGATTTCAACTGCATACTTCCCTTGGTTAAGGAAGATTCTCACTGGGCTCTGCCATACCTCAAGACCTAAGAAATAATGCATTAGGCCAAGGTCTTTCATCTCAAATTCTTAAGCGAGCTTCTTCTTACATTCAGTAAAGAGTTTTTCTTCTCCAGTTAAGAATAAGCCATCCACATATAGCCGCAATATAACAGGCTCATCATTCGTAACCTTGAAGTAAAGGTTAGAATCTGCTTTATACTCTTGGTAAAGCCCAAGCTCATCATAAAACTGTCTGTCCTTCCATACCAAGCTCTAGGAGCTTGCTTCAACCCATACAGAGCCTTCTTCAACTTCCAGACATGAGTCTTCCTGTCTTCAACTTCAAATCCATGAGGTTGTTCTATATACACTTCTTCTTCGATGACACCATTTAGGAAAGTTGTCTTTACGTCCATCTGGTGTAACTTCCACTTCATCTTAGCTACAAGGGCTATGATGGTTCTGATCGAAGTGTATCTAGCTACAGAAGCAAATGTCTCTACATAGTCAATGCCTTCCTTTTGAGAAAAACCACGAGCGAAAAACCTTGCTTTATACTTCTCAATACTTCCATCAGCAGCATGTTTTATTTTGAAAAGTCATTTGGAAGATACCACATCCTTGCTCTTCGGTCTGGGAACTATTTCCCATACATCATTATTTATTATGGATTGGTACTCTTCTATCATGGCATTTGCCCATCCTTTCTTTTGAATGGCTTCTTCAAAGCAGGTAGGCTCCGTCTCTAGGAGATCATGCATCAAAGCCATGTAACTAGAGAATGGCTTAAGTCTCTTCACTTGTCTCGTGGTTCCTTCGAGAACACCATACTTCTCTCCATCTTGAATAAGCACCCTAGCCCAAGAAGGCTTTCTCTTATGGGAGATCGTCATCTGAGGAGGTTCTTGAAATTCTACTATGTCATGATCTTCTAGAATTTCCTCATCAGGGGAAGCTATGACTTCCCTCACCGGTTCTACAACTCTCGGAACCTCCCTCACTGATTTTGTAACTCTAGTAGCTACAGGTTCCTCTTCAGATACTTCTTCAAGCTGGCATCTTCTAGATTTCTTGAGTGTTGCATCTTCATCAAAGGTCACATCCCTGTTGATCTCAATATGATGGTGACCTAGTATATAAACCTTGAAGGCCTTGGAGGCCTCACAGTATCCAACGAATATTCCCTTCTTTCCTGAAGAGTCCACCTTGTTTCTCTTCTCTTTCGGAATATGTACAAATACTGGGCAGCCAAATATTGTGAGATGGCTTACTTCTGGCTTCTTTCCGGAAAACATCTCTTTCGAGGTCTTGAACCCAAGTGCACTATGGGACAATCGGTTTTGTACATATACTGATGTTTTTGTTGCTTCTGCCCATAAGCACATTGGAAGATCTTGATCATGGATCATGGTCTTCACTGTGTAAATGTGTTGAACCTGCACAAAATAGATCTAGCTAAACAACAATACACACATTTGTAGAGAGAATTGGAGAAAGAAGGAGAGAAAGAATGGAAGAATTCTCATTAACCGTTTTGAATAATGAATAATTTACACATGATATACTCTGTATATCTCAATGAGTTCGACTTGAGGTGAACCATGTCGCCATAGTGGTGGTCTAGAGTGATATGGACACACACCAGCAATTACGGGAGTGAACTACCACCTATTCTAGTCTCTCAGGCAGTTACAGGAGTGAACTGCCACCTAGTTGAGTTAACTAGTCAACTAGTCTTCAGTTAACTGACTGAACAAAGAGTAGTGAGGAGTTAACTCAGGGAATCAAGGCCCGTAACTGCCACCTAGTTGAGTTAACTAGTTAACTAGTCTTCAGTTAACTGACTGAACAAAGAGTAGTGAGGAGTTAACTCAGGGAATCAAGGCTAATGCGCCACTCTGGTGATGATACCAAGGCAAGATCGAATTAGCATGGTGATGATCCCAATGCAACATCTAAACTCAACTCAACTAATCAAACTGAAGTGTCAACTGAAAGAGAATATTCTCCAGGTGGAATATTCTCTCCTAAAATATAGGAGATTGGATAATGACTAATTATGACTAATAAACAAATAAAAACCTTAGGAAAAAAAAAATCCTAGGTGTGTGTGAAGTAACTCCAACACCCCCCCTGAACATCACTATGGTGAAAATAAAGATTGGGTCCCGGCAACGAGACCATGTTAAGTACCCAAGTACAAAAGATACACTGAAAATAAAGTGAGGAAAGAGGGAAAACCTCATGGGATAAACCCACGCTCAAGGTACAATGTATGTAAAAAGAAGAACTACAGTTGCTAGGCAACTGTGTCCTTCACTCCAAGACAACCTCGTAGCGAATGGAATTTCTACTAGGTGAAGGTCTTGGTGAAAATGTATGTCGTCTGTTCTGCTGAAGGACAGAACTGTAAGTCGATGATCCCCTCGTGTACTAAGTCCCGGATGCAGTGCATGTGGATCTCGATGTGCTTCGTCCCCTGCCTCTGAACTGGATCTCTGCAGAACTTCAGAGTGCTCTGGTTGTCACACCAGATGACGATCGACCGATGAAACTGAATGCCCAACTCAGTGAGAAAATGTTGTAGCCACATAGCCTGAATGGTTATGTTAACTACCCCTCTGTACTCTGCCTCGGCTGAAGATAGAGCAATGGCAGCTTGCTTCTTGCTCAACCAACAGATAAGCCCAGAACCAAGACTGAGTGAGTAACCAAATGTGGACTTGCGATCAATGCTATCGCCAACCCAGTCGGAATCAATAAACCCAATGAGATCTAATGTAGAGTCTGTTGCATAATGAATCCCAAAGGTGATGGTGCCATGTACGTATCGAAGAATACGCTTTGCAGCTTTCCAATGTAGCTCATGCGGCTCCTGCATGAACCTGGAAACTGCGCCAATTACATATGAGAGGTCTGGTGTGTAGTGTGTGAGATACAACAAGCTCCCCACTAGTTGTCTGTACAGTGTCCTGTCAACCAACGAAGTCTCCCCGCCATCCTCAAGTTTGACTCCTGATAGGAAAGGAGTCGGAGCAGACTTACAGTATGTCATGTGAAATCTCTCAAGGAGATCTCGTGCATACTTGGCTTGAGAAAGTTTGATGCATGATGCATCCTGACTGATCTCAAGTCCAAGGAAGAAGTGTAGCGAACCCATGTCCGTCATCAAAAACCTGTCATGAAGAATCCTCTTGACTGCAGCAATCGCTGAAGTCGAGCAACCGGTGATCAGCAAATCATCGACATACAAAACTAAAAGTAGAAGTGAATCAGCTATCCTGAGCATGTATACATTCGGGTCTGATTTACAACGTACAAAGTTTTGTGACAACATGTAGGAGTCCATCTTGGCATACCATGCCCTCGGAGCTTGCTTGAGGCCATAAAGTGACTTCTTCAGTCGACAGACCAAAGATGAGTCCTGCATAAATCCCCGGGGCTGCTCCATGTAGATCTCCTCAGAGAGATCAACGTGAAGAAATGCATTCTTCACGTCCATCTGATGGACTTCCAATCCCTTGGCTACCGCAATGGCAAGTGCCAATCGTATGGAATCCATCTTCGCTACTGGAGCGAAGGTCTCATCATAGTCAGTACCATGATATGTCTCATTGTATTTCGATTTTTCACTGCTAAATAATAACAATGTTAATCCATCTAATAGAGTACAATTGTTGCATGTTTATGTGGCTTATTTATTGATCATACACACACACACAAACACTGCATTTTTGCCCCCAAGGTTAGCTCAATTAGTAGATGCTCTTGTGTGAAAGTTCAAGGAGATCTCGGGATCAAATCATATTGAGTCCCTTGGGGTTACCAATGGGTATTTCAGCTAGCGATTACTACCATCTCCATCCAAAAAAAAGGAGGAAGAGGGGGAAATCCACAAAGGATTGAGAAGGTGTCATCCTAACTTAGAAGTTAGAAGCTCTGTTGCAAGAAATGTCTATCCGAGCAGTGTTCCCATACTCAAAACTCCCAGAAACGTCAAAACATGAACAAAACGCTCTAGAAACAACCTTAGTCGTAACATATAGCATTTCAGAATTGGAAATATTGTATGGTATGGATGAGGCCATTTCAACATGTTTGTACTACATTTCAACAATTTTTTGAAGGTTGTGGGCCTACCCAAGTGCCCATGAGGGGCATGGGACCATAGGCAACCTAAAAAACCCTTAATCAATGATTAATGAAGACAAAATAACACCTAATATAGGATGGGTTTCCTTCTAAAATGCCATTTATGTGTATCATTCTTATTTTCTTGCAATATAATGTGTTATTTCAAATATGTATACACACACACCATATCTCCCCCAACATACCCATTTTATGGGGGTCGCGTTTCTAGGCATAAAATGGGTACGTTGGTGGAAATGTGGTATGTGTGTGTGTACTGTGTTTCCCCCGACATACCCATTTTGGGGGGGTCACATTTCCAAGCATTCCCATTTTCAAAACCCATACACTTCTCCACATTTCTTACAACTCGGCTTGGAACTCTTAATAGGCAAGCGAGTGAAGGACTATATATAAAGACTGCATACTTTTCATTCTATATTTTGGATTTTCTAAATCTATCTATCAATCCATCCATATACACAAAGACAAAAATATGGACTTATGTCCATTAATGGACATGATATAAAAATTCTAGCTTAGTATATATAAGTGAATATATATTTAAGGTTGATTGGATATCATTGGATTGATATATGTTCTTTGCCAGCATCTAGAAGTTATGCAATCTTCGCTTCATTCCCTATGGACTAACTCATATCGCATGAACCCATACAGGTCGTATGCGAGGACACTAACTTGATATATGCAATTAGTTGAAGTGGAAGGACCAAATCGTGAATATCATTGGACTAGTCCTTGTGCCTTTCTAACATATAGAGGTTATGAATAGTAGTATCATGTGTCTATTTTCTATTTTACATGCTTGAAGGCGTTTCTAAAATTTTGGGGGTATCGTCGCCTTGTCTTTGAACCTCAACAACTAGTACCCCCATCTTGAAACTTAGAGACCTCATAGGAATCAGTACAAACTACAAACATTAACATGATTTCATAGTCCTTGATAACTTGTAGATTATCCTTCAACATGAAAACATCGTGCCCTTCTACATGTCGGAAAAGGAGCAACTACTTGCACAACATCATCAAAGAATATAAATAGATATCATACTTGAGCCAAGACCAAATTATGTTGTTATCAAGAGACCAATAACTACATTACTTGCACATTTCGATAATAAGCCGAAACCCATATCAAAAATAGAGGGTAAGGCTCTGAAAAATGCAAGGTAAGGAGTCAAAACTAAATTAAAATAAGGAAGAGAAAAAACATGTAATGGAAGATCAATAACGTGGGAACAAAATCATATTCAAAAATCAAAAAATATAATCAAAAAAGACACTGCAAAGGCTTCTTTTCTTTAGATTCATCGTTGCTACCAACCTGATCTAAATGTAAAAGGTGTACACACTAGAACAATCCAGCTTATATACTACTTTTTTATTTGCCCATCAACAATCACCATAAATACTCATTATGATTAACATAATGACTAGGGAATCAAGACTTTAATATGAGATCATTACTAGGGTGGCAAGTGTGGGGGGTAATTTTTGACCCTGAAGGTTTTCCTGTTTTCCTAGGCTGGAAGGTGTGGGGGGGTGATCTTTGACCCTGAAGGTTTGAGTTTCTATCTTTCCCTGTTTTGGTAGGGTGGCAAGTGTGGGGGGGCTGATCTTTGACCCTAAAGGTAAGCAAGAAACTTTATTTGCTTGCGGAATAGGAGAAACAACAAACAATCAGGCGGAAACCTTTGCCCTTTGGAAAGGAATCCTGATAATGATGAGTCAAAACATTAAAGAATGCAACAATAATTGGGGATTCGATGGTCAACATTCAACACATGGTCCACAAAACTCTTCAAAAGGAAACTCACATGAACAAGTTGCTTCGTCACATTCAAAATGAGAGAAGGATACGAAAGTGCCAGGTTTTATCACTCATTGAGAAGGCTAAGCTCTCTGGCACACTCTATGCCAATCAAACCTACAACCTAGCTATCGGAGTTCTTTGGAAAAAAGGGGGGGTTGAGGTAATTAGCAACCTCCCTTTCGGTTTTATCCACTCAACCTCCTTAACGATCCAGTTAATATGCCAAGACAAGTGGCAAAGCCACATGAACATGCAACATTTGTATCCGTTCTATGGGATAGTCTGTCGTGTTTCTCAAACGTTCTTGCGGGCTCTCGCCTTCATTAAGTCTAGCAAAATGGGATGGCGCAAAATGTGTGGGTTTATGTTTTTGATTCAACCAAGTTCCTAGAAATATTTGTATAGCCTTCGGATGGGAGGTTTGAATTGCTATCTTTTCTTGTTTTGCTAGAGCTTCATTCCCATGTATGGAAAGAAATGCCACCAGGAGAATCCTTGAGACTCGGGGAGTGTTCATTTCCAATCTTTTTGAAAGCGTTAGCGTTATGGATATTTGATGGTGGGGTTCGAACTTCACAAAATGATTTGCAACATCAAGTCTCGTTTGCATACATCTCTTTCATCTCTTTCTATCCTCCAGGTCTCTGGTGTTGTTTCATATTTTTTGGGTTTACTCATTTAAATCTGAATTTCCACTCTTATCCCAGATAAACAGTGGAAATAAGATCAGATTTTAGCACTAGGAGCAGGCTGCCTATTTGTATTCTCAATCCAGAATTTTTTAGGGGACTCTCTTAGTCCTTCATTGGGCAAAATAGCACTATTTGCTTCAATCCGTCTGAGAAGTACCAGGACTTTGTTCCAGAAACTACCTTGAGAAACTGTGAAATGGATACCCATGACCAGGAATACAGAACCCTCTCTCCTATCTTCAGTAGTGAGAAGAAAGAAATCAGCCCATATGTGGCCTCAGGGCCTGGTAACCAAAATGTTTGAATTTATTTATGTGTTTTAAGACTTTACTTCTGCTTTGACAATATGAAAGGCTTTATACAATCCAACCAGTTAATAATTGCAGCAGTTTTTGGAACATAGGGCAGACAGGGATAGGCTATCAGCCCCTAGTTTTTTTATCTCTATGGAGAACTTTGAACTGTGGAACTTCCTTTTTGTTTATATTAAAAGGCTGGACGGTATGGCTGCAGCCCTCTTTTTATTATTAATGGAAAACAAAATCCGTTTCTGTTAAAAAAATATGTGTGAGATCATTACTGATTGTCATTAAATTAACTAATTACAATGACAAACTATTCCCCGTTATTCTACCAAAACAGAATTTTTGCAAACAGATTTCAGAAAAACTATATCGGAAATGCTGAATAATGACTTTTGTTGGTATTTAGGTGATTTCTTTGTGAAAATACCGCACCACATTAGTCCTACAAATAGCCAAGCAACTGGAGTAATACTCAATCAAATATAATGGTATATTTTGTTGCCATATAATCTTCACTCTCTTTTAAAATATATACCATAAAGTGAATTTGCTAGTGCATCTCAGTATATGTACTGTTTTCAGCTTAAAACAAACAACATTATCATGCTCACCAGTGAAGAAATTAAGTTTGAATGCCCAATTCTTTGCTAAATGGGATAGGCATACATTAAAGGTGTCTTAGAATAGGATAGCTTTGTTATAATTAACAGCCACCTAACTAAGGCCACCTATCCTTAGAGGCATATATCTTATATGTTTTGTGGATAAGCCTTGTTGACCAAATGCCTGGTTATGGCTCCGTTAGAGCCAACCACAGATTATGCATAGGTGGTTTCTTGTAACTTGTATCTCTTTGTGTATTTATAGGTGTGTACAATGAGAATAAGGTATGTAGCTAAGTTGCACGAAACGAGGAAACGATACGAAGTTTCCGAAACAGGTACGATACGAAACAGGCCCTCAAAAAATGGAAACGTCGGGGGAAACGCCGGGGGAAACGCCGTATATATATATATATATATATATATANNNNAAAAAAAATAAAGCATTATATTGCAAGAAAAACATAATACATAAATGACATTTTAGAAGGAAAACCATGTCCATATTAAAACTCCCATACAATGTTGCACGGAACAGAAGCGGAGCGAGAGCGTTTTAGAAAACGGGAGCATCGGGAGTGTCATTTTCCAAAAATCCTTGGGAGCAGAGCGTCCCGGGAGTCTATTATATATATATATATATATATATATATATATATATTACGTTTATATTCAACAAAAACATGCAAAAAGACAAATTAGTTGCAAAACATATTTGTGCTTGTAGATGAATACTACATTATTATGAAGTTCGAAATGCCAACCATAGTATATTAATGATTATATTGAAACTTTGAAAGAAAGCATTACGAATAAACAAGCAAGAACATTTAAATGACAAAGATGAATGACAAGCAATGTTCCACCATCGCTTATAT
>JZKD02S1673144.1:159445-187094 GCA_000966675.3 Picea glauca | reverse complement strand
TTTATGGAAATGTTGGAGTATCAACACTACAACAATATTTAGTAGAATTAAAAGTTTGTAGAAGGGTCAATTTATTAATGACAGGTGACCAATGTAACATTTAAACATTGTGGTCAGGGTTAGGTGGTTAAATCACCTTAACCACTTAGGGATGCTATTTTATAATGAGACATAATGCAAGAATGTATTGCTGCTGCAGCATTAAAAATAAATTCAATTCTTTATTTTCTTTCCACCACCTCCATTCCTTAATTCTTACATGGCATCAGATCAATATCAGATCCGTGGCTGTGATCTTAAAGACCAATAAAGGAGTAAGTCCCAACAGTTGACAAGAGGGGAGTTTAGTGAGTCAATTCTACGAAAAGCCAGTTGAAATTAAATTGCTTATTTTATTTTAGACGGGTAGAAAATATTTTATAAAGTTTTGAAGGTTTATTTTAAAAATTAATAAAAGGAAGGGCATACTGTCGAAACAAATTAAAGCCTCCATTTGAAGAGCTAACTGCATTCAAAGAGCCCACAATATCATACGGAAGAAAGAATTGACTGTGAATGGAGACGAATATTAAAAACTATATTATTGAACCTAAATGTAATCCGTGAATGCAAATAAAGGGACATGGGGGTTAAAAAAAAATTGTGCATATATACATAGAAATTAAATTAGGCTTTGCATGCATGAATTTCAAGAAACGCATGCTTAGCAACATCCCCAGATTAATGCCATCCGCTAGCATGTATGTCTTGATGCAGTCTTTATTAATTTCCAATTGAACGGATAAATCAAATTAGATTCCCACAAAGAATCAACCATATAAATCAACCAATAATATTTATGGAAATGTTTAAGTATCAACACTCCAATAATATTTAGTAGTATTAAAAGTTTGTATAAGGGTCAATTTATTAATGACAGGTGACCAATGTAACATTTAAACATTGTGGTCGGGGTTAGGTGCTTAAATCAACTTAACCACTTAGGGATGCTATTTTATAATGAGACATGATGGAAGAATGTGTTGCTGCTGCAGCATTAAAAATAAATTCAATTTTTTATTTTCTTTCCACCACCTCCATTCCTTAATTCTTACATGGCATCAGATCAATATCAGATCCGTGACTGTGATCTTAAAGACCAATAAAGGAGCAAGTCCCAACAGTTGACAAGAGGGGAGTTTAGTGAGTCAATTCTAGGAAAAGCCAGTTGAATTTAAATTGCTTATTTTATTTTAAAGGGGTAGAAAATATTTTATAAAGTTTTAAAGGTTTATTTTAAAAATTAATAAAAGAAAGGGCATACTGTCAAAACAAATTAAAGCCTCCATTTGAAGAGCTAACTGCATTCAAAGAGCCCACAATATCATACGGAAGAAAGAATTGACTGTGAATGGAGGCGAATATTAAAAACTATATTATTGAACCTAAATGTAATCTGTGAATGCAGATAAAGGGACATGGGGGTTAAAAAAAATATTTTGCATATATACATAGAAATTAAATTAGGCTTTGCATGCATGAATTTCAAGAAACGCATCCTTAGCAACATCCCCAAATTAATGCCATCCGCATAGTAGCATGTATGTCTTGATGCAGTCTTTATTAATTTCCAATTGAACAGATAAATCAAATTAGATTCCCACATAGAATCAACCATATAAATCAACCAATAATATCTATGGAAATGTTGGAGTATCAACACTCCAATAATATTTAGTATTAAAAGTTTGTATAAGGGTCAATTTACTAATGACAGGTGACCAATGTAACATTTAAACATTGTGGTCAGGGTTAGGTGGTTAAATCACCTTAACCACTTAGGGATGCTATTTTATAATGAGACATGATGCAAGAATGTGTTGCTGCTGCAGCATTAAAAATAAATTCAATTCTTACATGGCATCAGATCAATATCAGACCCGTGACTGTGATCTTAAAGACCAATAAAAGAGTAAGTCCCAACAGTTGACAAGAGGGGAGTTTTGTGAGTCGATTCTAGGAAAAGCCAGTTGAATTTAAATTGCTTATTTTATTTTAGAGGGGTAAAATATATTTTATAAAGTTTTAAAGGTTTATTTTAAAAATTAATAAAAGGAAGGGCATGCTGTCAAAACAAATTAAAGCCTCCATTTGAAGCGCTAACTGCATTCAAAGAGCCCACAATATCATACGGAAGAAAGAATTGACTGCAAATTACGAATTGTGACTGACAAACGCCACTGTAGACAGACCAACATGACATCCAGGCAGCAGCCTCAACAGCAACATGAGACCTCAACAGACTCAAGGGCAGATTTCACTCACAAAGAATCGAGAAATTGTCCAACCAAATCGACATCTTTACAGAAGCAGACAACAGTATTAAACATAAGTGCAGAAATTTTAAATAGACATAGGGTGCGGTGTGCCACCTGTTTGTACACAGAACAGATTTTCAGGAGTCAGGACACACATTGCATACCAATAGCAGACATTTTTCAGACCATATCTGTTTGTACACGGAACAGATTTTCAGGACACACATTGCATACCAATAGCAAACATTTTTCAGACCATATGGAGTTGCCCAACAGTAAGAAAGGAAGGCATCAACATGTCCAGGAAATATTTTGGTGCCCACCATGGAAGAATTAAAAGTTAACCTGACATTAAAATATGAAAAAAAGATTAACCTGACATTAAAAAAATGAAAAAATATATATTTTTTCAGTGCTGAAATATGTCATACCAGAAACGCTGTTTTGTGCAATATAAAAACACTGGACCTGCAGCATTTAGGGCACACTTAGCCCATTATTCTGTTTGTGCAGACATGGGATTTGGTGAATACAAATTTATCAGTTGTTGCAGACATTGCAAACATTGATTGCAAATTGTGAGACTAAATTTCAAAATTTCATGGGTTATCAGAAATTGTTGATTTCATGGATCAGTTTACAAGATAAGGGTACAGTGACTTACAAAATGCTGCTAAACTCATTGAAAAATACTGCATTTAAAACAATATTGTAACGCCAAATGCTGCTGAAATCAGCATGGATGCAGGAATCTCATTTTCAGACTGTTAAAGACATGAATATCAATAATTGTGGTTCATACTAGAAGTTTGCAGTCAGAGAGATTTGTCAAGAAATTGACAGGTCAGTCACCCCGTAAAACCACACTGAGTAGTAATCATGAAAACCAGATCAAACAGATGGCTTGTGGCACAAGTTTCTGAAGTGTAACAAACAGTGGAATTGCCTTGGGTACGAACAAACATCCATTGAAAACATTTTTGCACCAGATCTGGTTTTTCCAGATTTCAGAGGTATTCATTTCTTGAAGCTTTTTCTATGAAATAGAGATCTAAATTGAAATAATTTTTATGACATCAAAGTAAACCCCAAATCATAATCGGTTGGTCACAATATTTAAAACGAAGATTGTCAAGATGGATTTGGTGGAATTCTGCTTGAAAAATGAGGAGGATCCAGATCCAGAGATGAAGAGAAGGTGAAGATAGAATGCTTAACCAGGTTAACATCCTAGAGAACCAGCAAGCATTGCAGCTGTCAGAGTGCCTTGGTGGATAGTGATAGACCCATATGTGTTCCTAAATTTTGTAGTCATATGGTGTTACTTCTTTGTAAAACTCCAGAGTTGTAATATTGGAACTTTTGTATTTGTTGGGGGCAGGGGCCAAAATCTGAGAAATATTATTTTCGTGTAAGGGGGGGTTTATTGGAGTGTATTAACACTTCAATAATATTTAGGAGTGATAAAAGTTCATATCCTAGTTGCTTTATTAGAAACATGTGACCAATTTAACATTTAGATGTGGTTAGGGGTTAGGTGGTCATACCACCTTAACCACTCAAGGATGCTATAAATAGATTATGAGACACAATGTAAGGACATGTATGATGTGAGAGATGTATTGCTACTGCAGTATTAATAATATAATCAATCCTTCATTTTCTCTCTCCACCATCTCTATCTCTAAATTCTTACACAGGAGATATTAATGCCTTGTAAGCACACAATATGAAAATGATGGGTTTGGACTTACAATGCCTCCATTTGAACTACAAGTACTTAGTCCTGTTTTAACGATATTGTTTCCCAGCAGCCTTATCAAAAGACATCTGACAGACATTGAAATATTCAACCTTATTGCAGGCCACAAAACTTGGGAAATAGTCATAGCAAGCTTAATTCTAATGCACAGCATTTTGAACCATAGACTTGAGCATATCCAAGATGCAAATAATAAAATATGGATGTCTTATTGGAGAAGTAAACAGTGAGATCCAGTGTGAATATAGATTAAGTGGTCATAGTTGTAATAACATGTTAGTGATATAATAATATAACCTGCCATTATAGATAATTATTGGTAAGGTTTGTTAGGTGGTTAGACCAAAGTTAACCATCTTAGGTATTAATGTAGTCTATGATGAGATAGGTGAGAGATAATTAATGGTCATTGGTAAGGCTAGTTAGGTGGTTAGACCAAGTTAACCGTCTTACATAATCTTATAAATGTAGTCTATGATGAGATAGGTGAGAGAGCAGTACATGTGTTCAATATACTTGGGTAGCCTACCTCAGGTTAACCCTGGAATGTATCGCTGCAGGTTTATCAGTAATATATGACATTTATTATTCTCTCCGCCGTATCTTGATTCTTGTATTTATTTCCATGTGCATATGCAATTATAAAATCTTATATGGCTTATGTTTTAAATTTGTATTGAGCTAACTTATAGACATCACTAAATAAGCTATACGGTTACTAGATTACATCATATAGCCTAGGCCCTCTGATTTTAAAGATTCCTAATCTAACATACTCTGTCAACAATAGTATAATTGCTCTGCAACAGGCACTGTGAAATGGTCCATAGCGTGCCATAGTAGTAGTGCTGCAACTATCATCGTCTGTGAAAACAGAATTTCTTTTAAATTCTTCTCCTCATCTGAATTCTGTGATTATTTGCAACTTTTCCAGGGCTGCTGTTGATAAGGCTATTGGAACACGCAAACAAAGTGGGTTATACTAGGAACAAAACAGAGAGACCTTTTGCTCTTTCTCAGGACACTAATCCAAATATCACAGCCAGAATAGGACTCAACTTTAGTACAAAATGTGTCAATAGGAGTCAGACAAGAGAAGCCAAATCAATTGAATTATCATTTTCGGAAACTCCATCAAATTTTAAAGTGGAATTTGTAGAAATGTAGCCGTATGTTAAAACTTAAAACCAATGGAGTCATCAATGCAACTTCACCATAAGAAGTGTGTAACTGCTCAGTTGACTGTTTTCCCTTTCGATGAAAATGTGAAACAAACTGCAAAGATTGCTTCTGAATAAACTAACATGAGGTGCAGTTTATCTCTTTTTCAAAGATTTTTCTTGAACGTGGTGCTTTGACATGATAGATAGGCAAAACACAACAACACACAAGGAGTAAACACAAAGACCTGCTTGAGCAGGCAAACTGGCCCAGAGGGGTCAACCACAGAGTGCCCACAAGTGCCAAAGCTAATGCATAGGAGTCAGGACATTGGGAGGATTGGAATCCTAGCAGGCCGCTTGAAAGCTATTGCCCTCGCCACTGAACCACAACCCCATTGGCACTCTTTTTCAAATTTTGTGTCAATGCCAATAAATGACTTCAAAATCACAGGAGGCTTTGGGGCTCTAAGACGCTTGCATGTTGTGCTGTCACCATGATATGCTGTTGATTAATCTAAGCTATGGCATTTCTTACCACCTGGGCAGGGGCCTAAAATGACCCATAATTTACGCATTGCTCATTCTACAGCCCCCACTGAGGAGCATAGCACTGAATAAGGCAAGAAAATTTATGCCAAAATTTTAACACAAGGTTATCATTCTGGAGGTTATCATTCTGGGTCTGTTTCTTATCCTCCTATGCAAATTTATGTTGATGAGTATAATGATGATTGTTCTGATTATAGCCAGCTTTCTTTAGTGAGCTATTTTGAATGCCATTTGAGAATATGATTAGGGATTGGGTTAACCATTAGAGAGTCCTAGGAGCCCTATGAATGGCATGTCAAGGACATCCACGGACCACAATATGACCAGTCTTTCACATTTGCATTCGAGAAGCCTACATAGTCAATATGCACTGCAGGCTGTGGGATCCCACAACACAATGATTGTGCTATTTCATCGGATTTTCTCAGCAGAGAAATCTTTTTAGCTCCATTATCTTGTCTAGGTGGAGTTCTCATGTCCAATGGTCCAATTCTAGAAAATCATCTGCCTGCCATGAACCTGAAAGTGTGTTTTAGGCTTTTAGCCTAGGCCTAATCAGCAAATCTGTCTGCAAGTTAACTTGTCAAATAACCGGAAGGCTGAAAGCAATCATCAATAATCAGGTCGAAGATAGAATTATCTGCCAGCCAGTGCATTGCATTAACAACCCAAATATGTGCTTCCACTGCTAGAGTCCTGATCATCATATCAAGGCTGCTGCCTTATAACCAAAAGCCTAGCAGCATCATATCAGCCCTAGAAGCCAGCCCAGAGGGAAAGATCTTGCTGACAAGGAAAGGCCCTAGTGCAAATAGAGCACCTCAGAGAACCAGCCTCAAGCTGCCTCTCAGAACAAACCAACCTCAGTATGCCCCATAAACCAAATGCAGATTGAAGTCGTTGCCCCAAGGGTGCAACCTCTGGCTCACATAGCACACAACCCTGTTCTAATGCCAGTAGGCAAGCGAGATTGCCTCTGCCTCTTTTGAACTCACATATAGAGGCACACAAGGAGGCCAAAGCATCACCCAGAAAGACTTTGCATGAGTTTTTCCCAACCATGAGAGACTCCAACCTTCAATTCTTTTGGAATTTTGAATGAGGTAGAAGAGAAAAACAAAGTGACAATGGCAATACTGGAGCAAGAACTACCCTTCCTGAGGATTTTCTCATGGAACATTTGGGGGCAATCAAGCCCCAGGTAAAAGGGCACACTTTGACATCAATACTGGCTGTTCAGCACGTAGATTTAGTTTGCCTGTGGAAGTTAAAATTACAGATTTCATGTTAAAGGCATCGCTTAATTTTATGTCTCTGTGTCAGTTCTTTCTCAGCCGAGCATGACAAAGGTAAAGGTGCTGTGGAAACGCTTTTATCTCCTAAGCTCAGTGTATGTGTTTCTCAGTAGGGTACCGATTCAACATAAAGGCTGGCATGGATTTTGTTAAAACTTAATGGCCATCAACTAGGGGTGGCCAATATCTATGCATGGAATTATGCTTTGGAGTACGCAGCCTTTCAACAATGGATTGACGATGAACTACCAAAAGCCAATTAGTTAGTTTGTGGTGAATTTAACCGGTGTTGTCAATATCGTGATAATATCCAATATCTCGCAAGATTTTAAAGACCACAATAATAATAATTTATTTTTAAGGTCACGGCCAAGCTAGCCACCAAACTGGTGTATGAGACGCCCTTCGCCCAGCGATTTTACTGGTAAAGTCTACGGAGGTATACATACCCTACCCCCCTCTGGATTTGAACATGTGAATATTATTGCCTTAAAAATAACGATATTTGCTTATTACCGATATTAACACAATATATTCAGAATATTGCGATATTTTCCAATAATATCGCTGGTTGATGGATAATATCGCTTATCCATGCCAATCTCCATTTAAGACCCGATTTGTGGTGTTTTAAACATCATTTTGAAAGACAGAGTTAGGGGATTGAGAGCAGAGGATTTTGTCATTGTCTTTCATCAAACTAACAAGGGGAATTCTAGTGGTTCCATCACCATTTGGCATTAGCAGAGCCATTGTGGAATGGAATTGATTTCAATCTACCATTTGCATATTCCCAGGTATGCATAAAAAAATATGCTTGCATTTTGTATGTTTTTTGAGATTTAATATAGGGTTTGCCTAATCTTACCGATTTTTAATGGGAGATTTAATGCTTATCTAGGTCTGATTTCTTATTTGCAGCATTCTTTTGTGGTGATTTCCATTTCATTTTGTGCCCTAGGTTTCATCAGTGCCCTACAAATATGTCAAAGGCAATGGGCCTACTATGGGAATATGGTGATCCCATTGACCCTCATAATCGGTAGAGGTTGAGGTGCAAGTTGTGTGGGAAGAAAATGAATGGTGGAATCAGCAGCTTGAAATTACAAGGCATGAAGTTGAAAATTTCCTTGCAATCTACCCTAAAAATTGTCCATGTTGCCACTAAATCAACTCTTGATCTCGGTAAGAAGAAAGATGATAGGGAATCATTGACACTCAAAATTGCAGCTGGAGGAGTTGCAAGAAGCTCACGAACCACATGCTTCTCATGGGGGGGGAGAACCTAGGGAAGTGAAACACAATCCTTGATCACACCTTCCACAATGCCCTCAACAAACTCACCTTTTTTTGTTCCAAGGTTCATTCCTGCAGCAAACCTTTTATTAGGTTGTTGGTTAAAATAAGGGAGAAGCAAGAAGTTGACAAGATTGTGGGCAGATGCTTCCTATGGAGTGACATTCCTTTCAACATTACCAAGAACAACCTATTCTACAAATCAATGTTTGAAGTTGTTGCTATTGTTGGCTTGGGGTACAAGGGCCCTGCCTATGAGGAGTTGAGAGGGCCTCTCCTTCAAGGGGAAAACTTTGACTGCACTCACACATTGGACAATCTTGGAGAATCGTGAGAGATCACCAACTGCACCACGATGTTAGAATACCGAGCAGTTGAGTGGAGAAGTGTTATTCTCCCCACCTAGGATCAATTCCCACTAGTCACCGCCCACATGTTGAGCTCTTAATGAGTATATTCTTGTTCCGGCCTTAAGCCCTAAACAATCTGATTTACCCTAGGTACCATCTTCGAAATGAGGGGAAGTGCCTGATGAGTTTCCCCAAAAGGTTTATCCTTGGAAAAAAGTTTTATCTATTTAAAAATATATATATAGACAATATATTTATAATTAATAATTATAACTATATATTATAAATATATGTAAGTATAAACTAATATATATATATAGTTATAGTTATAAATATATGTATTTTTTTTATATTTTGAAAACTTTGAAATATGTATATGGACAAACCTCATGGAAAATCTTATCAATCTCATCGATAAATTCAAATTCAAATTGAATTTCATCGTTGCCAAACTCAAATTTGAACCCAAACCAAACCATGTGACTTAGCTTGTACCATTATTCATGTGGAGAATATTTTTTCACCTTGGATTTTTTTTAAGAGGGACTCAAACTTTCTTTTTAAGGTTATTGTTTAAAGGTGGAAGGTTGATTTACTTAGAAAATTTGTTCTTGTGGATCGACATTATTGTTTGCTCCTCGAGACTTTTTTTGGAGGAACAAACAAATTTCTTCATGAGCACCCTCAAACTCTATGCATGACAACCCCCATATATTCTACATATTTTCCCACCATATTGACTATTACATAATACCTAAATTTTCTTTCACGAAGGTTGATTTGTATAAAGAAGAATTGCTTATTTGAAAACGTTATGAGAAGACAATTTTCTTCTAAATTGCTAATAGAAGACTCAAGGAGCAAGTTGATTCATAGAAGAAAACTAATATCCAACAACATGATGAGGTTAATCTTTTGCAAGACTTTGTTTCTCAACTTCATGAGGAAGTTATCCTACTTCAAAGTAATAATGTACATCTCTTTGATGTGTATTAGGATTTACAACATGATTATGATCTCTTTCTTCCTCTGTTGGACAAGGACAAATGTATCGAAAATCTACAACACCTCAATCAAGACCTACTACAAGAAGACAATGATTTGAAAAGTAATGAAGGTATGTTAGAGGCATGTCTTACCAATTGTAATTTTTTCCTTTTATGTTTTTCAAACGTACAATAATCTTGTTGAGAGCTAGATGTTGAGTATTAATGACATTTAAGAAAAGCTCATGGATGAATCGAAGGAGCAAGAAGCACTGCTTGAATATTTCAAGAAAGATGTTCGCCACTTCTCAAGAAAAATTCTCTCCTTGATTAATGTATCTACTTTTGCACCGGTTTTTGCACTTGTAGCCACTCACGAGCAATCTTCTCCTCCTATTGTTGACTTTAAAAAAGGAAGAATTCCTCGACACTTTTAATGCCACTTCTTCTCATGCACTATTGGCTATTCATGAGCAATATTCACCCAACTTCAAGAAGCACGCTAAAGGATTGGTTCTAAATTGCATTGTTGGATGTGTTATACCAATGGTGGACTTGGCAAGCATGGGAGAGGAATTGTCACTCTTATTGTGCATGAGATGAGACCAAGGAAAGTAGGGCTTCGATATTTTTAGACTTCTTCACCAAATGCAAATCCTCATGATCTATCAACCATTTTTGTTTCACGAGAACCAAATCCTACACCACCTAATGATTTTTTTATTGCGGCTATGTCAACACTTAAATATGCTTCGCATGAATTAAATCTTGCACCATTTTTTCAACCAATTCCAAATTCTTCACCATTCACATCTCAATCATATAGGCATCCTAATCATTGCAATCTAAGGCATTCTCACTCTCCATCCAAGAAACAAAATACATATTAGTGGTATGTTAGCAAATCTTATAAGCATTTAGTTCAAAAGCATAAATGTCAGAATTGTGAATCAATATTTTGAGACTTCTTCACCAAATGCAAGTCCCCCTAGTTTATCAACCACTTTTGTTTCACAAGAACCAAATCCTACACCCCCTAATGATTTTTCTATTACGACTATGTCAGCACTTAAATCTGCTTTGCAGGCACTAAATCTTGCACCATCCAAGAATCGAAATACATATTACTATATTAGCAGTATGTTAGTAGTTCTTCTTATAAACATTTAGTTAACAAGCATAAATGACAGAATTGTGAATTAATATTTTGAGAATTCTTCACCAAATGCAAATCCACCTGATCTAACAATCACTTTTGTCTCACAAGAACCAAATCCTACACCACCTAATGATTTTTCTATTGCAGTTATGTCAACACTTAAATCTGCTTCGCGAGAACTCAATCTTTTACCATTTGTTCAACCAATTCCAAATTCTTCACCATTCACATCTCAGTCGTATAGGCATCCTAATCATTGTGATCGAAAGCATTCTCGTTCTCCATCCAAGATTCGAAATACAAATTAGTGGTATGTTAGCAAGTCTACTTATAAGCATTTAGTTAAGAAGCACAAATGGGAGACTTGTGAATCAATACTAACCAATACGACTCATTGTGGTTGGATTGATGATTGGTTATGGCGCCAATTGAGTTCAATACAAAGACTTCATATCAAGTTGTATGTCCACTATACACCCCTACAATTATCATCACTCTCCTTTGAATGGCCCTAGCATCAATCTTTGCACTTAACAATTTTGATGGCACTGTTTATTTGTTTCTTTTCTTTCACAAATGTGCACTCTATGATAGCGAGACCATCAAGTCACATGTGGTGTTTGGAGCATATGGTAAGCTTTGTAATGATCTTGAGCATGTGGTCGGGTTCTTGGTTTACTTGCTTGAAGAAAACTTGTTGATCTTCGATACTCTAGCCTTACTAGCATCTTTATCGAATCACTTTTAGTGTTAACATGCTCTTTGCCATCCACTGTCATTTTTTGGAGACTGTAGACTACGCTTTGATAGCATTGTGGGAATTAAGTTCCTACTCTATTGGCTCATGCTATGCCCATTTTTTATAAGCCAATTCTAATGAGCATCCAAAGATTTGATTTGGATTTTCTTGAAGGTTATAGCTCTAAAGGACTCTCCATTAAGAGCTTGGCTAAATTTTGCCATGCTCAAGTTGATGTCATCAACATTTGTAATCATTATATTCCCTGTCGAATTAAACATTAAGGGGAGATTATTGTAGTGTTTATTTGACCAAAAGAAAGTTTACCACATCTTTATCAAGTGATTATTGAGGAGGGATGTTGGTGTGATGGTGGTTAAGATTGACATTGTGGTCCCTTAGTAATCATTTATGATTCACTCTTAATGGATGGTTATAGCTTACATTAGTAATTAATGAGATGGTTAATATTGACATGGTGGTCCCTTAGTGATCACTAAAGTTATTTATTCTACACCATTAGCAAGTCATCAATTAGCCCACAACGATTGCTTGGGTTAGGGTTAGGTAATGTAGCCCTAGCACCTATAAAATTTGATTCTCATCATGATTGTAATCACTTAAGTGTATATGCTATTCACTAGCATAGATCCACCTTAACCTCAAATCTATTAAGCACCAACATTGATCGAACAAAACCTAGGTGCAAATCTCTCGATGCTTATATGATTCGAGGTTAAGATAGAACTACACTAGTTTATTTTTTTTAATTATTTTTCTATGCTAACTCTTTATTTTGACATTAGATATCGAACATCATTTTTTTCAATTTTATTTTATTAGTGTCACCCATGTGTACATACATAGAGATCCCTCCTACCATGGGGGATGTACAAGCACCTTGCAGTTGCCTCTCTCAATGCAATGATGAGTACAACGGTACCCCACCAAACACTTGTGTTAATATTATGATGTAATGTGCTTCTAATTATCTGGGTTCATTGGCCCATATCTTCAACACCCCTCCATGCTAGCTTTAACTTTTGTAATATGGATATCTTTTTTGAGCCCAAGTTGTTGAAATCCTCTACACATGGTAACAACCCTATCAATATAACCTAATCTACCTACTTGGTATCAATAGAAAACTAAAAGTATTATCAAAATTGAAATATGATTTTTATTAGGCACTAAAACAAATAAAACTAAAAATTATGACAACAAGTACACTATTTTATAACTCATAAAACAAGAAACACTAGAAGATTCAAATCCCAACTCTAATCATTCACTACTCTCTAATGAACTAAACTAAAAATCGAATGCCTAAACCCTATTCTAAGCACTCTTGTAGAGCTTAAAAAGAGACTCTAAGGTTTAAAAAATAGCCTCGATCCAAAATTGGATCCAATCCCAAAATAAACCTAAACCCTAGATCTATTTCTAGCCTTGGGATTAGCACTCTCAACATACATGAAAGTACTATTCCTAAGAAAGTATGGCCACTAGAAGAGAGTGCAAGCATACATGCATGCATCTCTCTTTACTAAGGATTTACACCCCATCTATTCTTAGAACCTTTACACATGCAAAGCGCTCTAACTAAAACCGAACTACAGTATACTTAATGATAAAATTACAAACTATTCTAAAGAAAGAAAAGTATGTGATGTTCTAAATTTATGACAACGATTAAAATTGGAATGAACCTAAGGCTGACACATGCATGCCTCAAGCATGAATGCCCCTTCTGACATTGCCTACATATCCACCACTACAGCACCTCCTGACATTGTTGTTTCCCATAAATAGTGTGCCTCAAACCTACCATGAATGTGCACAAAACTCAAAACTTGCCATCATTGTTATGCCATGATGGTGTTGTTTTTTACAGTGCCAAAAAACAGTGCCCCATGGCAGTGCCCTCTCTATCACCCACTTTTTTGTCATGTGACCTCAATGTACATAATAATTTATTCATGGAAAATTAGGAATGTATCTCAAAGAAATGCGAAATTTATTCATGGAAAATTATGGAATGTATCTCAAAGAAATCTAAAACCGATAAAGCTTGGTCAAATGGTAGAATCATGCACATGCATACCTACACGAAAACTACATCCACCCAACCCCACAAAGATGTGGGAAAGCATGTAAGCACACAAAGATTAAGTGTATTTAGTCATTGGGACTCAAAGTTCAAACCTAAGTCACTTGACACTAGGACACCCGTCTCCAATGCAGGGGCACAAATATATTAGGTATAATTTAAAAATTATGTATATATGTACACACACACACACACACGTGTGTGTGTGTGTGCATGTATGTATGTATATTTTAAAAACACCAAGGGGTTCGCTCAATTGATTATCGCCAATGTTGCAAGGCATTTGGCTAGTTTTGTGCTAGTGGGTGCCCAATTCAAAACCCCCTATGCTAGGTGCACCAGTCTATGTCAATGGGTTTACCAGGGATGCCATCCATAAATGTAGGGAAGCATCCATATACATCGACTGGTTTACTAGGGATGCCATTCAAACATGTGGGGAAGCATCCCTTTGGTTTCCATGCGAGGTTTTCCTTGAAATATATATATATATATATAATAAAAATCCTCAAGGGTTAATTGGTAGATGTCCATGTGTGAAATTTTAAAAAGATTTCATTAAGTCCCTCGGGGTTACTAGTCAATATTTCCACCGGTAGTTTACTAGCATTCTCCATCCAAAAGACCAAGAAAGAAGGGGGGGAATCTACATGGAGCTAAGCAAGGTACCAATGTCCTCACATGGAATGCCTAATATATGGGTGAGTGAGGGACTATCTTTCTCCACTAAAAAATTAAAAAATAAATAAATTGTGTGAATATATATATATATATATATTGACATAAAGATTAAATTTGTTGAACATTTCAAAAATAGAACTACAATGCATCAAACACACAAGAATGTGTCATAGATCATTCATGTAGAACTGTCAAGTGTAGTTTTCTCATTTGATGTCGTCAAAACATATTACATAGATAAGATGATAGATGGGAATGCCAATGGCAAATAATAGGGTAGATAAATCTCATTGCTCATCCACCTAAAGTTCATAATCAAAATCATAATATTACCACCACTAACACCTCTTCTCCATCCTCCTTCAACATGTCTAGTTCAAGTGTTGCATCCACGGGTGTGACAAATGACCATTCATGAGGGTCGCCATCCTCAAAAGTGACAACTTTAGGACAGGTGCATTAAGATCCAAGATACTTTGAAAATGATTGACCAAGGACAACGCATGGGGCATTGTCTATCAGCCACCATCAGGACACGCGTGACATGAGTGTCGAGCATGCACCGGTCACATGTCCCATGACTGTCTGACACTCTGGTCACGCGTGTCCCAAGTGTTCAGGTGACATGGCACATGGAACACGTGACCTAAAAGGAGAGTGACATGTAACTTAGGTTCAAACATACACTCTGCATAATTAATTAGCCAAGTTCAAGCATGGGTTGGACGATGCACACCACCCACTACGACGAGAAGTAAACTTGTAGCTTCCAGACCAGTGTAATTAGCTTTGCGGTTACTGCTTCTGGCTGGGGAAGGCCCAAGCATCCACACCCAATTTGCCCAGCAGGAGAATTCAGTCTCAGGGGCTGTTAGAGGTTGCATATTATCTCATACGTTGAATTAGATTAAATAAAGCTACTCGTGCTATATGCCACTCGTTTTGATTTTTCTACCAAAAGTGTCAAATCCCATCGTGCTTGGAATTTCCAAATGCCAATGCAGTGTTCCGAACTCCCCATTAACACAACAATGCTAAAAAAAAGAAAAAAACATAAACCCTAACTATTCTTCTTGATATAAATAAACCCTAGAGTTGCTTTCCCTTTTCCAGGGATTATATACTTACCACACGATCCGTCGTCCCTGCAACACCCTCGAGAATCTTAATGCGCGCCTTCGTCTCCTCGCACATTTTCTTCACGAGCTCCCCTTTCCGCCCAATGATACTCCCCACCTTTTGCACCTGAACAATCAGCCTGAACACGGTCTCCCCGGGCCATCCGGGCCATTTCTTCTCGGCCGGAGCGTCCCCGGGCTCGACCTCGCGGCCTCGCTTCTGGCCCGCCGAAATGTTGCCGCTTGGAGCGCTGGGGCTGGAACTGAACTGCCCGCCTCCTCCCGCATGCTGCCCTAAGCCGTTCTCGCCCTCATGCGCAGCTGACGCCATTTGTTAACAAAGTGTTGGAAAGCTTCAGAGAAGAATAAAAATGGTGCTCAGTAGTAAGCAGTGAGCAAAAAAAATGGGCATACCCTGCTATTGCCGCTGGCTTTAAGGGGGCGCTCAATGTGCGCTTTGGTAAAAGGGTTTAGTCCACTAAAACCCTCTTGGGGTTTTGAGTAAGGATATTTTGTTGTTAGGTTTTGTGGTGTCATTCCCGTGGTGGTTGTTTAATGAAATGTATTTTGAGTGTCGGATTCGAGGTTGGTGAGAGTCAGAAACTTATTATTATTATTATTTTGGATTTAAATTAACGATATATAAAAAAAAATTTAAGTCAAAAAATCATTATTACAAAATATTTTTCCTACGTAGTGCACTTCAATTTAGGTATGATATAATGTTTTTTTAAATGTGATTTTGTTTTTTAAAACATTTTCATTGACTATAGTTTAAACATGCTAACATCATTTGAAATGTGACTTGTTTTTCAAAACATTTATTGACTATAGTTTAAACATGCTAACATCATTTCAAATGTGACTTGTTTTTCAAAACATTTTCATTAAGTTTAGTTTGCACCATCATTTCAAATGTGACTTGTTTTTCAAAACATTTTCATTAAGTTTAGTTTGCACCATCATTTGAAATGTGATTTGTTTTTTTAAACATTCCATTTTCATTAAGTTTGGTTTAGAACATCATTTGAAATGTGATTTGTTTTTTTAAAACATTTTTATTAAGTTTAGTTTAGAACATCATTTGAAATGTGATTTTTTTTTTAAAACATTTTCATTAAGTTTAGTTTAGACATTTAGTTTAGACAGAGTATCGTTTGAAATTTTTTCATATTTTTTTATAGTTTTGGGGTACTAAATTTTTTTATACATTTAAAAATGTAATTTGAGTTTGTAATTTGATCAAAAATTATCAAATTATTAGTGATGATTGTCATAAGAAAATCCAAATAATACAAGTTTAGAATCATTATTTTTGTCACAACTTCACAGGGGGCATGCCCGAATATTGTGATCGTGCACCTCCTAATGGTGTGCGGCACTACGACGGTTCTCACTTGGCTACTTGGCAACACCAAGGATACTTCACCCGGACTACGCCTCTTCAACTAGAGTATACCCCTACTTCGTTCTAGGCTACGGACAAGTCACACTCCTACTATGTGCAACTCACTTGTATACTTAGACAATTTGTTACCAGCTTAACACTTAGCCATTTAAGTATACATTCATGAAACATGTGAAACAAATAAGAGACACACTGATACAGTGCAGGTGGCACAAGAAGTGCCTGACACCCAGCTTAATCTTATTATTGTGAAACAGTTACAATATGAGCACTACTTGCTCAGTTTAGAACTTGGTCAGAGTCACACGACTCGCCTCAACTCACCAATTCATACACAAATTTGCCCCACCAAATTCACTATCGTGACAACTTTTACAACCCCTGTGGTGTGCCCCAAACATGCGTCCACCACAAGCTTACTACCTCTTCTCTATCGTAAGACTTCACCAAGTTAACACAAACTTTGGATCTTCCTCATAGCATGCCTCCCCCGGACTTGCGATAAGACTTCACCAAACTTCACTTGTGTGTCCCACTCTTGGTTACTTGTCTTCCATGCCTTCACAACTCTGCCTTGGTCGCTTGACTCCTTGCTTGCTCGTCCTCTATCTGCCTTCTTGCTTGTAACATCCCTAGCCTTCCAAGTTGGGCCACACCACACAATCTAAACAAAAATTACTCTGATACCAATCTGTAACGTCCAGACTCACTGTTGAACAAAGCTACTTCAACATCTTAGTGCGTGGATACCACTTACAATATTCCCTGTTATAAGTAGCATTAGAATATATGCGCACATTCCTCAAGGTTCTGAGCCTAAACCCAAGTTGGATCTCGCTCCACGAGTAAACTTCTCTTAAAATAATTTTAGTAACGGAATAAGTAACCAAAATCTATTGCGAGCATAACCCTTCAAAGCACTTATATTATGATGTGCACGCAATTTTTTTGCACACATAGCACTACTGCTCATGCATTCAATCTGATGGTGCACCTGGGTTTTATCACCTTTGTGCGCATGGCCTGCTACACTGCGTGCACGGTGAATTATACCATGCTTGGTATATAATAACTTTATCACATAATTTGACTAAGAAAAATATGTAGCAATTGTCATACTTCTTATGTGCAACTATGTTATACGAACTCATCCATGCATATCGCTCACAGGAAACACTTATAACTCGCATTCCCGCATATGTCACAGCATATAGGAAAAGGAACTCGTATATGTAATAACATTACACAAAATTAACCATAACATTCATATGCAGTTTCGTACAACAAAATAAACCCATTTAGAAAATAACAATGAACACATAGTAATTGGAATAAGTTCATAGGAGACACTTATATTTATGAAGATTCACCAATTGTGCACGTGACTCTGTTGCTCATAATCTTTCAGCAACAGGTCACCCCCAAGCTGGGGCATAAACTCCACAGAAAAAAGGGTTTCTTATGACAAACTAGGGTCTAATAATCAACAAAATTGCTCATTCCAAGGTGCCCATTGCGACAACTAGCCTACAAATTCTCGTTCCCTGCATGCTTGTCCCACCCAAGGAAGTGTGCCCCTTCTCTACTCAACAGTCCTTCAGCTACACCACTTCCCTTCCAAAGATTCAGCAACAAGCCAGATAGGAAGTCTCGGAGCCCTTTATCTAATGCCCAATGCACCAAGGAACAATTCTCAGTAACTCTCTCACATGGAGAGAATGCTAATGGGCCTGACAACCCCCCTCTTCGAGACAACAAATCTCTCACCTGGAGATAAATGCTCATGAGCCTGACAACCTACTTGTTCAACCACGAGCTTGAAAACCCACTTCTTCAACCATGCACATGATTTCCTAAGCACCCTTGATTCAACAATGACAATAGTTACAACCAATTGTTGTTCCTCCCAATGGAGTTTTCCCACTGAAAGATGATCATAATCATGAATAATCCCCCCCCAAAATACATTATCTCTCAATAATATATTTGCATGGTCATAACCGGACACTTGTCACCTTCAAGACTAGTTTTTGACACTTGTCGCCTTGAGAACTAGCTTTTAGCCACTTGGTGACTCATTCCCTTTCCTCAAGAACTTAGGATAAATGAATATCCATGAATTAAACTTTCAAAATATTAATAAAATATTCCCTTGACTTAAGCTCATAGAAAATTTTAGAGGCGAAATCTAGCCCCTTCAAATTTTGGCAGGGTGAATTTTATATATTAAAACAAAAACCCATAGTAATCCTAATTCGCCCCCCTTTAATTTTTAAAACAATATTAATTATATATTTAGCCTAAAAATGGCAGTGGAAATTTAAATATTAATTACATTTTTGCCTTGGAAAAATGGTGGTCATCCTCCCTTTCGCCCGATTTATGGGAGGAGCCATCGATCTGCCGGGGTTTTCACCCACAATTTTAGTTTTTTCACAGGGCCAAGGACCATGATTCGCCTCGATTTGGGAATGGCCATTAGCCTTAGGGTTTTTTCGCCCATCGATTTGGAGTTTTTAGTTTTACATAGGATGCCCCCGATTTGGAGTTTTTACATGAATTCAGTCATGGGTTTTGGAAAATTTTGCCCCAATTTGATGGTGATTCACAGTATTAATAGATCCAAGTGGTTCGACTTGAAACCTTCAACCACACCTAGCTTGAAATCTTCAAAGGCCAAGTTCCAACTCGAAATTCTATTGTCAAAATTTGCAAATTACAGGAGTACAAAGCGTCGAGTTCTTGCCATCTTCCCGGTCCCTTTGTGTCAATGTTTTTGGTTGCCAGACTGGCCCCTACAACACCTTGAATATTGATATTGGGTAAGTCATAAGTGGCTTATGAGCCCTCTCTGCAACTTTTGAAATTTGTCACGTTTGTGCAGGGATAATCTTAATATCTTATCATTTATGGATTCATGGTTCTCTGCTCCACTAGTAACAAAGTTGTTTTGGGCATGTTGTTCCTAAGATTGATTCTAGGCTCATAGAATAATGTTAGACATCCAAAAGATTTAAAAGAATGTTTTTGTAGTGCTTTTTCTACCTTCGGTTTTTAAGATGCAACTTCAAATGATTTTTTTATGATTAGAAAACATAAAACAAAAGTAGAATTGAGCCTTAAATTTTTATCTTATGAAAAGTAGAATTGATTAACAAAGATTGTTAAAACAAAGTAAGGTATCAAATACAAATAAATCTTACCTCATTCGCAGTAGAAGAATTATGACGAAGGAGTTCTTGATAGATTATTTAAAAGGAGGAAACTCACACAGATATAGATCTCGTTTTACTCACAGTAATAACAGAAGAGAAATTGTAACTAGACAAACTTCCAATATATAAAGACCACAATAGATGTATTATTAAATTGTGATCTTTCAATCTTCAAGATCCATTGAGCGAAGACAGTATGATTAGGAAATGGAAATACAAGGAAAGCACATAACTCAAGAAAAATGAGACATGGAATCCCGGTCTTCTCTTTTCTGTTGATATTCAATGAGTTATCTTTTACATTCGGCAAGAAGAAGCCTTGAATAGATCTTAGATCTGTTTATTTATACAAAAATGTCTTAACCAAAAGTAGTTAGACATTCCACATTATTTGATCTCAAAAATAGAATATAATCAAAACTAAAAGATACAATGCATATTTTTTTGAATTTGTTGAGATTTCTTTGGTTTGTTAGCACTTTAGTGTTCACTTGTCCTTTATTTTCTCGCGGATGTACTTGGTTTTTTCGAATCGTTGAATTGAGCATGCAGTTCCATTAATGCCACAACAAATTTGGAAGGTTCGAAATTTGCATTCAACTCAAATGCAAAAACGTTTTTGTGTACCAAAGGTAATTTCTCTTGAATTTTCACCACTACATGTGTTGTAACCTGATGTTGTAAGCTTGGTTTTACCAACATATCATTTATCATTTGTGAATAAACATGATCTACCTGTTGGATAGCACTTTATACACTCTCTCTATTTTTCTTTGAATTATCTTTGCTCCTTTCAATCTCTATTTGTCCAAGTGTATCAGGGATAGCACTGCCATCAAACTCAGCCATTTCCGGGTCTACAACTAAGAGAATGTTAAGACAAGCTTCCTTTGCTTTTCTAGCCAGCTTCTTACTTTCTTCAATATTTGTTTCCCAGACCTTTAAAGCTATTTCTCCCTTTATCTGCTCATACTGTGAAAAAGGGGCAAGCCCAAGTACATTGATTTTTTGTCTCCATACTCTGAATTCTTGGAATTTGGACATGGTTGTATGGGATTTCTTCTCCTTTTTGTGAATATTCTTCAAGGAATTATTAATCACTTGATAATGTATTTGAATAATATCCATATTTTGGTATAGGTCTTGCTAGATAGTTTCCAGATTTCCATTTATTGCAGATGCTTCTTAAATGTAGTGATATACATTTATGTGTTCTCAAATAAAGTTATTCGAGACTGCAAATGCTCTATTAACCTGTCTCTCTGGGAAAGCAAAGTATTGCTCACCTATTGATTTTGAACACTTAATTCCAGTTTGTCTTCTAACTATTTTATCTGTTGCTCAAAACCCTGTCTAATTTGCTCTGTATAAAAATTGATTTTATTTATGGCAGTCATTTCCATCTATTGCATATCATCATGCAGTTGTTCAACCAGAAGTCTCTTTTGTTCGAGTTGTTTTGTGAGATTATCCACTGACCATTGGTTAGTAGTTACAAAGGCTCCCAATGAGTCTGCAACTTCTTTTGCAAATTCAAGGTCACTCCGTCCCTATCCATCATATATCATTTTGTGCTTTTTGGTAATTACTCCTTCTTTCCATCGAGCTTCCTTTCTTATGATAGCCTTCCTTTTCTTGTTGAAAAATAAATTTGATGGAGACATTTATTCAAGTTGAATAGGTGTGAGGTCATCTATATCAATAATCTTTGAACCAGGTAACTCAAAACTTGTTGCTACAGGAGTTAATGATGGTATGGGAGAACTGAGTTTAGTAGCTCCTTCTGGGTTTGTGGCATCTTTCACTGGAGTTTCAGTATTTGGCGATAAAAAGGAAAAGTATGCACGTGATTCATGAAAGCCTAAAATGATGCTAATAATTTTTACTCATCTTTACCTAATACTGATATTATTGCATCTTTGGATAATGTATCTGAGCTCTTCTCCCCTTCCTTAGCCTTTTCCTCTGACAAGCTATGTTGCTTGGGCTCTGTCGATTCTGTCACTTGTGAAGTTGGATTTTGTTCTCCGTGCAAGACCTTGGGCAGATTATTCCTTCTGTGCTTTTGAAAACTGAGGAAGCCCGATTGTTGATCTTGAGGCAAATTTTTAAATCTACTTTCAACTTCATCATACGATCTTACTCCTCTGAAAATTTCATCATAGGGGGAATCTTCATGTATATATCTTTTCATATTGAATTGAGCTAGATGGTGTTCAACCACCCTATGAGGAACATGCCTTTTATACGCAATAGCAACCAAATTGATATCTTCTGATGTTGAACCTTCAACCTTAGCATGTCCAAAATCAGATAATGAAAACATGCCAACTTGTATGGGAAAGGTTGGCCACACTCTTTTAAGTGTCGCCTTCAATTCTTTAGTTATTCCTCCTGAGACTGTTTGATAAGCTACTTCTCTGCAAACTAGTCTGTAAGGTAGGAATCCAGGGAGAGCATGCAGAGATAAATAACAGTTGAACACTCCGATATAAGAAAAATTTTCCTCAACATGCCAATTTGCAATAGCACCCAAATTTCCAATGATATGTTCTGAAATTATGGGGGGAGGTTGTCCATATATAGCTTCATGAATTGGGATTACTACATTATGACAAATTTAAGAGAAAAAGTCCTTTGAATTTTCCTCCCATAATTTAGAGTGATAATAATGGATGGGCTCGGTGTTAGTCGGAGTCCAGCTCCAATTCATGAGAGGAAATGGAGTCTTGAAACAGATTTTGTCCATAATGAATGCAAACATATAAAAGGGGGCATGTTCTCCTTTAGATTTTAGCATCTTGTATTCCACAATTTCCTTGGCTAAATTGATTGGTAACATTTTTCCCCAATCAAAAGTGTAACCCACAACAACCTCATGGATTATGGGAACCCATTCTACAGTAAAATGCCCAGGATTTTTCCTACCAAACATTCTACAGAGCATCATGGCGATATACATAATATGAGCATCACATGATGTTGTAGAATATACACCATAGGTATCAGATTTGAACTTGCTTGGATTACCCCACCAGGTTTTCACTATATCGTGGACAGTTCTATCATATTTAGTGCATTCCTCATCATCAAAATTAAATATAAACGATGAATTGTAGGTATATTTGGGTTTAGAAGATAATGTATGCATTACTTGAATATCCTCGGGTCGAAAAGAGTCGACGAAGGTCTTCTGGTGACTGAAGATGCTTCTTGTTGGGATATCCACGTGTTCCAGGGCCCAACTTATCATATCAATGTAAGGCATAAGTTTAGGCCAAGCAACAACTTTATGTAATTCAGACTTCATCACATGTCTAATCTTAGTTGAAAATGTATCATCGACTTCTTCCGCTGAATCATTTGGACAGAGAGAAAGTTCGTGCTCCAAAATGTCATAAATTTGTTTCTAAGATTTGGTGGCATTTGTCAATCGAGCAGTAGTATCTGAGAGTATATCTGCATTTGAGTTTGATTCGTCAGTCGATAAATTTTGCTTATTCCTGTTTTGTGCAGCGCCATGATTTTCAAAAGATAAAGTTAACCTTACTGCGAGAAGAAAAACCTATGAGCTCACAATATTGAATACGAAAATTTCAGATGCTAATGGCGAAATGATTTGAAACTTGAAATGCCTTTATTTACAACAAAATTTAATGTCTAGTTATTTTTGTATTAATCTACTGACATAGTAATCATTCCAAAATCTGTCATATTTATTACCTCGTGGTCGCAAAAATTATCCCAATCTTTAATTCTAGCCGGCTGGGTGTATTATTAATGGATGTAATTAAGATAACATACTTCGGCGGTTCGACATTCTGGGATTATTAAAGCAAAACAATGGATATCTTCCGAAGGCCAAATTCGTGGAGTAGTTAATCAATTATTAAATATTTTATGTCTTAATTAATCAAGGTTTAAAGTCGCTTTTAGTTTTAATTACTTCGAAACTTCGACATTCGGGGGTTTTGAATGCAACATGGTGTATATCTCCCGAAGGCCGAATTCACGGAGCAAATAATGAAACCTTTTTTTGTGTGTGTATGTGCGGTGAGTACTTCGACAGTTCGACATTCGAGGGTTTTGATTGCAAGACAATAGATATCTCCCGAAGGTTGAATCTACATAGTGATTAGTTAGCATTAATCACGACTATTTAAACATGTTTTAATCAATTAAGTTTGTAAGTGTCTTATTTATCATGATCACAAGTGCTTCGATATTTCGATGCTCCGACGCTCTGGCATTTTTGAACCTGTTCTTTGATTTATCTCCCGAAGTGATGTGGCAGTGATGACGTCACTTTTGATGACGTGTCATGCAAAAGGTGAGTGACACGTGTCACCTAAAAACGTACGAATGATCTGACAAAAATGCCCAAAAAGAGTGCCACGTGTCAGCCAAAATGAAGTTTTTGACAGGTGACCTGTGACTCATTAGCCGAATTTATTTAAAACATTTTCGCGAGAACTTGTCTCCGGGACTCCAGAGCTTTGCAACTTTAGGGTTTTTTTTTTAGGCATTCTGAATTTGAAACTCCCAAATCGCGAAGTCCTAAAGTGCCTTTGTAATTTTCTTTTGCTTAATACTCGCGCAACTTTAGAACTTTGAAATCACGGGAACCATTGATCTAGTCGACTAAAATTCTTTAGTGGATGATATTGGAAGCGCCCTGTCAAGATATAACAAACACATTTTTATTCAATAAAAAACGATTTTTCTAAGTTTTTTTGTGATTTATTTTTAAGGATAAAAATCGAAAAGACTTTCAAAGTTTAAATTTTGAATTTCTAAAACGTTCTAACAGGGCATTCATTAAGTGCATATGCTAATAGGGATTATCATGATCAGTGATAGAGCCCACCCAACCTCTAGGATAACAAAGGCTTCAGGTCATGACGAGTGATCATTTACGTTAGTGATTGGAGTAGATTAGTAGTTATGTGTAATGTGTTTAAGTTGTTGAGCTTACCCACAATTTGGATACATTACCTGGGTGTTTTAAAATCATTCTCACAAGCTCGTGCTGAAACACGGTGTTTCAACACCATTTTCCCAATGCTCATTGCTTGTGTGTTTCCACGCACGTCGCACAAGTGTCATCATGATCAATGATAGAGCCCACAGCCCCACCCAGCCTCCAAGACAACAAAGGCATCAGGTCATGATGAGTGATTGTTTGGGTTAGTGATTTCCAATTGGAGTAGATCAGTAGTTCTGTGTTTCAGTTTTTGAGTTTACTCACAGACTACAGTTTGGATAAATTATTAAATTACCTGGGCATTTTTAAATCATTCTCACAAGTTGGTGTTGAAACAAGGTGTTTCAACATTGTTTTCCTAATGTTCATTGCTTGTGTGTTTCTACGCACGTCGCACAAGTGTCATCTTGATCAGTGATAGAGCCCACCTAGCCTCCAGGATAGCAGAGGCTTCATGTCATGACGAGGGATTGTTTGGATTAGTGATTAGAGTAGATCAATAGTTATGTGTTTAAGTTTTTTTAGCTTACCCACAATTTGGATAAATTACCTAGTCGTTTTTAAATCATTCTCACAAGTTGGTGTTGAAACACGATGTTTCAACACCGTTTTCTCAATGCTCATTGCCTGTGTCTTTCCACTCACAGGTGTCATCATGATCGGTGATAGAGCCCACCTATCCTCCAGGATAGCAGAGGCTTCAAGTCATGATGAGTGATTGTTTGGGTTAGTGATTAGAGTAGATCAATAGTTCTATGTTTAAAGTTTTGAGCTAATGGCGTTTTTAAGTCATTCTCACAAGTTGGTGTTGAAACACGATGTTTCAACACCCTGTTTCTCAATGCTCATTGCTTGTGTGTTTCTACGCACAAATGTCATTATGATCAGTGATAGAGCCCACCCAGCCTCGACCCTCCAAGATAGTAGAGGCTTCAGGTCATGACGAGTGATTATTTGGGTTAGTGATTGGAGTAGATCAATAGTTCAGTATACTATGTATGCTGAAGTGATTTATTTTTAGATAAATATTGTTGGTTTTGTAACTTGTTGAGAAGAATTGAGTTCTTAAAATCGATATATTTCTTGCATTTGTGTTGACTTGCCAAATGGATGACTAATTTTATATTATTTTTCTCATGCAGGTTTCACTTTTGGTTTCTAGATCGATTTGAAATTCTAATTGTGAAATTTCTGTCAAACAACAATCATGGAAAGAAAACATCAAAACAGAGGGATGTATTTTCTTACTTTCAAAAGCCTCAATCCAAGAACCCATATCTCTTCAATGTTCAAGCTCTTTTGAGCAACCCATCAGTGAAAGTCAAGGAGATGTCAACTCTTCTGAGAATGCATCTAATATCCATATAATAGATGATGAAATAGGTTCCTCTAGTGATCAAATTGAGATGCTTTCACCGGAAATTGACAATAACAATGTTGAAGGTTTTTCCTTGGAAGGAAACACAAACCATTCACAATCACGAAAAAGGAAAAAAGGCCAATGGGACATAGGGAGACAATTCCAATCGGATTGGGTCTAAAAATTTCCATTTATTGAACCAATACCTCCAACAAATGAGAAAGAGGCTTCACGAGAGGTTAGATGCATTATATGTAGTGGGAAACTTGGAAAGACAGTAAAATTGCAGATGAAGTTAGATACAATAGAGAAGCATGCACGAAAGGTGTATGATAAGGAAATTGTAAATGCTGAGGAGAAATATATTATCAAAAGGAAATCTTCTCGGGAATGTCGACATATCAAATATGAAGATGAATATAATAAGTACTTAATCAGTAAGAGACAACTCAAGGCAAGTGGAGGAACCATCAATTTGGAAAGACTATGGAAAGAAATTTGTTATCCAAGACTACGCAATTAAGCACTATATTTCACATCATATCTATAGGTCGTCCTATGACATATTTTCCAGATTACAAGAACTTTATATCTTTTATTGAAGTGTCAAATTTTCCATCTTCTCATTGGTCAATAACGAGTGGTTGGGAATGGGCAAAATATCTAGCTCAAGTAGAAAATGATGATTTGAAAGAGAATATTGCAAATGCTAGGCTTTTTTCATTATCTTTGGATGAAGTTACAACTATTGATAGTACTTCATGGATTTGCATGAGCATTTATATGGTTAATGATCATGTTAGGCATTCATATTTACTTGGGATTCATAAAATGAGGGAGAATTCTACAACTCACAATATTTATGAGCTTGTCATCAAGACTTTGAAGGAAATTGGTGGTATGGATTATTTAGTGATTGCGAAAAAGTTGGTATGTGTCGGAGCAGATGGAGCAGCAGTTGTGCAAGGGAAAAGGAATGGCCTTTGTGTCAAAATACAACTATCAACTTCATCATTTATGATTAGTATTCATTGTATGGCTCATAGAATGAATCTTGCAATTAAAATAGTGTTCTAGGATAAATTCGTGAGTGCGGACACAGACCAATCTCCACAGATCCACCTGGATCTGGAACAAACTGAGACAGAATACTACTCTTTCCCTAGTTCTAAAGTAT
>JZKD02S1673144.1:148494-159395 GCA_000966675.3 Picea glauca | reverse complement strand
GAGAAACTGACAAGTGTAACTTCCTTCATGAAAATGATCTTAAAGAAGAGCTAGATCTTCTATCACCATGTCATTATCATGTCATCATCTTGATAACCAAAAATGAGGATAACAAATAGTAAGAAAGTTTCCATTGGTTTCAAAAGTTGAAGATCTTGTACGTGAAACTCATGCATGCTTTTGTCGTAGTCCCAAGCGATTTAAAGAGTTTCGACAATTTGTTGAGGGTGTTACAGATGGAAAAAAGCTACTAAAAGATTTTGATAGAATATGGATCTCATTGAATGGACTAGCTCAAAGACTATTTAGTGAGTACCAATCCTTAGTAGGGGTGATGTATGAACATCACTTCAGTGTAGACAAACCTCAAGATATTCTCTTTCGATTAACTAATATAGAGACATTATTAACATTGGCTAGAATTGTCTCAGAGTCACACAATGTATATTTCATAATACATACATACAAGAAAATCAACATGTCTTCAATTGGATAATTTGTATACGATGCCAAAATCTTTCATAGGTCCATCATTTAAAGGTTGTACTACTATCATTGATATAGAAAACATTGAAAATTATTTGAAGTTTGATGGAAAAGCAATACTATGTATGGCAGTGCACGGGTATATGGTTCCATTTCATTATGTTAGTAATATGGAACGAATAACTGAAGAGTGTCATGTGTCAAGAGACCAATTCAATAATGTTGTGATTTTAGTGAAGCACAACTTGATAGAAATTGCAAAATCACCAGCATTAGAGACAAGGGAACGATTTCCTCAAGATGAATTATTGGAGGCCATGTTCGTGGTATTCCCTCAATATTGGAGTCTTGAACACAATAGAGAGGCTAAAAGAGTTGACTTTTTAGCAAACTTAAAAATTTTAGTGCACCAATTTGGCAAGAATCGCAATGTACAAGGAGAAGAGATTGAAGGTATATTAGATTTAACAAAGTTTTATCAATAAGCCAATCTCTTTGGTCAAACAATGTTAGCTCAATATTGTGGTTTGGAGAAACCTCTAGAACATGGTGCAATAACAAGATTATGGACTAAATTAGGTGAAATTCAATACCTAGAAGAAAACATGTCATAATATTTCAAATTAGCAGATTTATGTCAAACCATGATTTTGGGATCGATGGAGGATGAGAGAATTTTTAGTGCACTATCATTCTTGAAGTCAAAGTTGAGGAACAAGCTTGATAAACATATGGATACATGTTTAAGATTATATGTAACAAAGTATGACATAAACAATTTTCCATTCGATAAAGCACTAGCTCTTTAGCGATCAGATTGTGATAGAAGGGGAGAATACAACACAACAAATTCCTCTAATGAACTTGGTATGGAAGATAATCTTTTGGAGGCTCACAATAATAGTTCATCTACAAAGTTTCATGTTCATAATATAGAAAATGAGGGTCGACATGTTGATGTGAACTGGGATATTAATATACCCCAAGATGTTATATAAACCAATATACATGAGGGGACTCTTATTTTGACTTACATGTTCCATTGATGATAGGAGTTGTAGAAATAATGAATGGAATGGCACATGTGATGTGATTCTTGTTAGTTTATTAACTTAATTGTTCCTCTATTTTTGGAGTACATGGGAAAAAGGTAATTATTTATGGGAGCAAGATTACCATCTGTAAATTTGAGATTGCATTTAAGGTAAAAATAGGTTCTATATTTTGTATTAAATAGTGTAGCATTGAAGCTACATTTATTTGATCCAAGCTATTTTAAGTTTGATGGTTTGATAGTTAACTAAGACATTCTCGTTTTCCTATATGTGACAGGAAATGAAGCTGGCATTTGATGAAGTTGAGACATATCTCCTCACATAGATAGTGTCCTAGTATTAAAGGCTAAATAACTAATTAACAAAACTTTTGCTAAGAAAGAATGGGCTCATTCAAGACTCAAGTGCACGAAACTTCTTGGATTTGTAACTTTGATATCTTGGCAAATTTTAATGGTTTGTTTGTTGTTTGAATTTGGACCATTTTTGAACTTTGAAAGTTTGGTTTTTTATTGTTATTAAAGATTGTGTTAGTCCCTTGAATGCTTCTAGTTCTCAATTGATGTGTGACTGAAGCTTGAGCCATTTGTAGTAGCTTGATTGGTTTATTTAGAATATATTATGTTTATTTATATTTTCTTTGAGAAGACATGTTGGTATTCATAAAAGGAATGAGCCATGAGTTGTTAAGCAAAGAGAAAAATGGTATATTTATTGGCCTACTAAATTCCTACGCAGTCATTGTAGGACATCTGTTGCCAATGAGACCAACATTCCTCTAATGCATTTATAATTTTAATGTCTTGAATAAAAAAACTTTACATGTAGCCTCTCAATAATTCTTTTATGAATCATTGAAATGATTTGTAATCTAGTATGGTTATTTCAAAGGTAATCAAGCACAGTAAAAAGAATTAATCACTAACAAAATCTCAACTTTACAAAAATTCAATTGAACATTGTCACTTCTTATTAAGAGAATAAATTGTCATATACAATGTTAATTCTCGAGTGCTCAATGGAAAAACAAGGACTATCTCCCTAGCGTAAACACTTTGTACATCTTTTAAACCATGCCATGTTCTCAGAATAGAATGAAACTACCTGTAGTTTGAACAGTCTTGAAAATATTTCAATTCTCAAGTTGTTCATAACTTCTTAAAATAAAGATTGTTAAGATTGCAATAACAAAAATTAGAAACTTAGAAACCGGTGCTCCAATTGTTATCCAATGACGTGGCAAGTTGCACGATTCCCTAGATAAGTTGTACTAATTCCAGTCTCTAGAAGATCACTCTCTGCCAGCTGGATATGTTAGATCCACGAGGAGAGTCAATCGGTGGTGCCATAGTCTTCTTCGTGTGTGTTTCAGCCAGATGTTTCAGCTAGGTGTTTCAGCACCAGCGGTCCAGCTGGTAGCATATCTGCAATCATTCTTATTAAATTTAATTCATCGGTAATTACCTAAATTAGGAAACATCATCCTAGTTTACAAGTACTCTATGCATTAACATAACACAATCATCAATGAATAATGAATTGTACCTGATCCAGGGACCAGGATTGATGTTCTCATAGGAAATGTAAACAATAGGGTCAAGGGATGAATTAATACAAGCGAATGAGAAATGATAAGGAAAAGGGGCTATTTTCACACCCAACATCTCCCCGCAACTGCACCATTGCATGTCCCCATGCAACTTCAAAGTTCACTCACTCTGAATCAGAGTCTGAGTTGGGGCATGAACTTTTCCAATGCAAATTAGAAATATTGTAGGATGATGCAACAATATCTTCTAAATTCCTGTAGCCCCTTGAATAAATCACTTCTTCCCATCATTCCCTTCCAGTCTTCTTAGTTAATTTGTACTTATGTTGATACTTCTTTGTTGACAGCCAAATAAGAGGGAAATGAAATTTAAGCCCCAACCACTATGCACCACAAGTCTGAATGCACTCAATATAGCTAGTAACCTGAGACAGAGCATAGGTAAAATTGTCATGACTATAGGGATCCTTGGTCCTCAAGGCCAGAGAGGATGCTTCCCATCTAAATCTGCTACCTTCCAATGCAAACAATTTCTGATCATTAATTGTTTTAACACAAGAATCTATGACAAACCTTTGAAGGTCTGTCACTTTTCTAGTCTTGTAAGATGAAGAGAGTAGATGTCGATATACATTAAAAACAGTAACAGGAGTACGGGGTTCACCCCTAATCCATAATGTTGCTTCTCCTTCATTCTTTTGGATTGTGTGGAAGGCATTCCACCATTTTGCCTGATTGTTCACAAAAGAAGCAAAGGCTCTCAACTGCACATCTCCTACAAAGGGAACATGATTAAATTTTATATCTAACATGCATGCATGTTCATACAAATAAATCTCACAGAATAAATGTTGATCTGAGAAATCGCTCTGAGAGAAAGTTTCTAGAAACTCAGAGGCACTAATCATTTTATAAGGCCTTCCTTCCTTGATAGCTTTAAGCTTAAAAAGAGTTAATTGTTCATGAAGGAAGACCGGGTATGAGGGAGAAGGGATTCTACAGCTCAATAACTCTTCTGCTAACAAATACATTTGATTTTTATCCTATTGCTGAATCTGTCACTTAGCTTGTAGCTTCTTCAACTCTCCCAATTCCTTCTTCATTTCTTCCCATTTAAATTTATGAGACGTAAAAAAATTAGCGTATTTCTCCTTGAGGTCTTGTATTGCCTTTCTGTGGCCTCGTACGAGAATCATTCCTTCTCTAAACATGGCAACCTGTTACTTCCATTTATCAATCTCTGCTAGCAAAAAGATATTATTATCCTCTATGACATGATGGTGAACTTCTTGTTCATCCTCATCACCGATTTCTAGAGGAATTTGAGCTTGTGTCACTTGTTCTTGTGTAATAACGACTTTATCTAGCTGTGGTAATTCCTCTTCCTCAACCACTGGTTCTTGTGTGACAGTTGCTTCTTCCATGGCCCCATCAGATTGTTGATTTAAATTAGGTACCAATGGTTCTTGTGTAGCAGTGGTACTCTCAGTTTGGGTTGGTTCAACAGTCTTAGCCATCACTGGTTCTTGTGTTGTAGTGACAACTTCTTGTATATCCTTTTTAGACTGCATATTTAAATCAGGTATCACTGGTTATTGTGTTATAGTGGCACTATCAGGTGTTTCAAAAGTATGCTTTTCTTCTTCCTTAGCCACTAGTTCGTGTGTGGCAATGGCTTTCTTTCTCTGTGCTGCCTCAACTAACTCTTCCTGTCTTCTGATGATCTGAAAAATTGGTGAGAATCTTCTTACATCCAAATTTTCAAAATAAGATCTTTTACTGACGAAAATGCGTGTGAATAAGGGCAATTTGATTAATTAACCATGCCTCATTAAAGAAATAATCACATAAATTTGTCAAACTATTGTGTATGTTTATAAATGAAAACTCTACTTATCCAAGGAAGAATGCATCCATACACACACATACAACATAGACAACAATGTGATAACAGAGTTCACCAGACCCCCTAGCTATGTCTTCGGATTCATGAATCCCATGAACCTGCTTTATTTATTCTGCTTCAAAAGGGCTACATAAATAAGCCTACAACCTTTTTCTCCTTTACAAAGACATCCTCTGAATCGATAAGCTCTCAATAAGCTTTCCACAAGCTCTTTCCTTTCTCCCCCCCTCTTCTTGACTCCCAAGAAGGATTTATATAACATCTCCATCTCAACCACATCAAGATTTTCATGGAGATAATATCTCTCGAGATCCCCTGAATTAGGATATTGGCATATCTCAAGGGATTGATTTAAGAATATCTCTCAACCATCCATGAAGATCTCAACTCTCCTTAGGACTCTCCTTGAGACTAGGGATTGAAAGCCAACATGGCTTTGCACCAAATAATCCCTTTTAAATAATGAAAAATACACAATTATGAGAACCCTATCTCATGTATTAAACATTTTACAAATGCCATTTTGCCCCTAGCATGTGAAGTCCAATTGACTTCATTCGAAATGCATCGGAAAGCTCAGTGTGAGCTCTTTATTGACTGGACAATGTTGGTATTATTTGAAGCTGACTGAAAATGTGTTGACTGTGAAGATCCTCCTGGATCACACCTCACGGAGAAAAACTTTTGGAACTCCATAAGTATCAACTTTGACCTGCAATCCATCATCAACTGCATGCAAATGTCTTCATTCTCGTAAAATTCCTTCACCCATGTACTTCAAAATCAGAATGTAACTCAAACACTTGCAACTGTTGCCAAGCAAATGTTTTGAAAGGCACATTCCATGTCTCCTTCACCTCTTGTTCTTCGGAGAGGAAATGTTGAAGCCCACATCTACATAAATTTGCAACCTGTAACTGTTGATACCTGCATAAGTTTCTTACTTTCCAAGAGTTTATAACTACACTCTTGGTTAGGTTTACAATGAATCACCAAATGGCGTAGGCAAAACGCCTCAATCAATTGTTTACAATGATGATTACAAAATGAAGTCACTTAAGGCTTAAGGTGCAAAATAACGCCTCTCACTCCCCTCACTCAAGAGTGACTAAAAATCCATTACAATGTTTCATAACGATTTTACATCAAGAACATTCTTGCCATGAGTTTATAAAACACTCATAAACAAGTTTTACAAAGATTGCCAAAATGGCTTAGGCTAAACGCCTTAATCAACTGAGAATACAAGGCTTTAGGCATGATCAAAATGCCTCTCACTCTTCCTCACTTAAGAGTGGATACATAAACCTTTACAAAGTAATAACATATATCAAGTGCCCCACTTGGCGAACTATGGCAAGTTTTGATTTTATAATAGTTTGGTTGTCACAAACTATAATATGCATATATAAGTATTTAAAACTATGGTATATGAACAAAATCAAAGTTTTAATAATCAAACTCTACCAAAAGTTTTGATGCACCATATATATATGGGAATTTGGTCCTCGACCCTTAGCCCTTGGTTCTATGACAAACTTGGTACCTCGGCGTAGTGGATTATACAGTGACATTTCCTTGTCTTTCTGTCTTGGACCGATATATTTGGCCATAAGTGGGAACAATCATTTCGTGGGTTCAAACAATAAACCGTCCACAATTGTGCATCACACAAATACATCATTCACCTGCACATTTAATTATTAGTGTGAATTGAACCATAGTGTTGGAGCTTTCCCTTCGAAGAGCATGAGCACATCATTGTATGAAGTCCCATATTCATTGATAAACCTAGATAAATAGAGGTTGTATATGTTGCACCTTTTCCAAAATGTTAAACATAGTATGAAAGGAAACTACCTGAAGTGTTTTTCCACCAGTGGCAATGCGACCTCGTTTTCCTTACCAAAACAGTGAAGGAGGCTAATAGCACGTCAAACATGCATGCAACCATAATTATCCTAGTTCTAACGTAGGTTACGCTAACGATGCTTTTCCTTGGCTTTGATTGCTCCTTCGATTGTCAGCCAACTGTCTCAATCATTTGGCTGAACATCGATGCCACAACAAAGTTAGTTGTTGGCAGAGATCACGGTCCAACAACTGTATTAGCATCGATTTCAACGAACTGGGCATGAGATTTTATTATTTCTCAGAATCTGTGCATGGGAGGCCACCGAATCAAAACCCGATGGCACACCTGTATCTTTTGTTGTTTTTCTTCATATGAGATATGATCGATGTATTATTACAATGATGAGTGTTCCATATATAGGGAACATATGGTGACCATCCATAAAAGGATGCGTCCCTTGAATAATCAATAACTATTTGTTATTATCATTTACTTATTATATATGATATTTAATAATTAATAATTATATTATTAATTATTATTCTAAGAGAATGTATTCCCGATGTTGTCCAAACATCAACACTCCCTCTCAACGAGGGAGACATTCTACAACATGCCAAACTTGTCTTTGAAGTATACAAACTTCACCCTAGACTCGTGACACTTGTCTGTCGATCTTGGGAGACATCTCTCTCCCACCTAAACCGAGGAGAAACTCCTTCTGCGACTCTCCCTCTGAGCTAATTAAGTCTCTCTAGGATTAGGCTCACTTTGGGTTTGGATGTAATAACATATACCATCTTGAGTCTTTATCATTCCTTTTCAAATCACCATGGCTAGGACAAATACCACACCGAGATCTTTCACCACAGGTACACACCTATGAGTGAATGTCGACCTGATGCTAACTAACACGTGGAAAACACTTCAAGCACCTCAAGTCCATATTATTCCTTGTCATGATCAAGGAAGTACTACGTCTGGGCCTATTTACCACAAGTGCACCTTTATGATAAATGTATCCTACCTCCCTTGGTCTGCAGCCCAATCTAGGAGAAGGTTCGCCCGATGTTGAAACATAAATACTCCCTCTTAGCTAGGGAGGTATCTTTCCATAGTAGTACACAACTACTGTCCAGAGACACACAGTCTCCGCCAGTGGTACACAACCACCATAGTAGAAAAGATTTGTCACACATGGCACTCCCATGTGGACTTCTAGAGGCTACTCCCTCTAGGAACACTTAGGGTCAACTCCCCATAGTTTGTGGCATCAAGGGTCAACTCCATTGACATGTCCTCGTGTGCTCTCCACATGGGACTTTGGGCTATAGGCCCAAATGCACTTATCCTTTCTCGAATAAGTGTCCTCACAGATTAACTCAACTCAATTCACAGAGGAGTACGATCTGGAGAAAGTTTTTCACACATGGCACTCCATGTGGACTTCTAGAGGCTACACCCTCTAGAAAAACTAGGGTCAACTCCCGGTCAACCCCCTTGACATGTCCTCATATGCTCTCCACATAGGACGTTGGGCTATAAGCCCAAACACACTTATCTCTTCTCAGATAAGTGCCCCACTTATCCCTTCTCGGATAAGTGTCATCACAGATCAATTCAACTCAGTCACAGAGGAGTACGATCTAGAGAATGTCTCAGGAAGCTGCAAACATCAACACTCCCTCTCAGTGAGGGAGGCATTCTTTGCCACACCAAGTCTGTCACAGAAGTACTTGAACTTTGTCTTGGTTTGGTAAGAACATCAACAACCTGCTCATCTGTAGGAAGGTACTGCACCAATAATTCCTTCCTCTGCACCATGTCTCGGATGTAATGGTACTTGATCTCAATGTGGTTTGATTTGTCATGAAACACTGGATTATTAGAGATCTTCACACAACTTTGGTTACCATAATGAATAATGGTGGAATCTAGCACATGTTCGGATAAATCTACAAGGAGCTTGCGAAGCCACACTGCTTCACAGTTTGTCATACTTAATGAAATGTACTCTGCTTCTGTTGTGCTCAAAGCCACAAAAGTTTGTTTTCTGCTACACCAGGGAACCATGGAAGATCCCAAAGTGAAGCAACACCCGAAGGTGCTCTTTCTGTCCACTGCGCTCCCTGCCCGATCAGAGTCAATATATTCCTGCCATATCATATCAATACTGGAAGTATATCTTAGACCACCTCCAGCTGTGCCTTGCAAGTATCTCAACACATGCTTCACAACAATCTAGTGTGTCTATCTCAACTAACTTATAAACTAGCTAAGTGCACTCACTGCATAGCAAATATTTGGTCTGGTGTTAACCAGATACATCAATTATCCAATCAGTTGTCTGTACAAAGTCAGATCATTTTTTTCCAGAATTGAAAGAAGACACACTTAGTTTCTTTAGATTCGTCATCATTGGTGTAGCCACGAGCTTCAAGTTCAGTATCTCAAACTTCTTCAATATCTCAACTATGTACTTCCCCTGACTTAGGAAGATCTCATCAGTTCTATGCCACACCTCTAGTCCTGAGAAGTAGTGCATCATACCAAGGTCCTTTATCTCAAACTTAGAGGCCAATGCATACTTGCATTCAACAATAAGGCTCTTTATATCAGTGAGGAATAAATCATCAACGTAGAAGACCAAAATCAGGGACTCACCATTAACAGTCTTGTAGTATAGGTTGGCATCGACAGCACTTTTGCTGAAGCCCAAAAATCACTAGGTGTTCATCAATCCTTGATACCAAGCTCAAGGTGGTTGCTTGATTCCATACAAGGCCATGTTCAACCTGCACACATGAGACTCATTCTCATGTATCATGAAACCATTTGGCTTCTCGATGTATACTTCTTCCTCAATCTCTCCATTGAGAAAGGTTGTCTTTGCATCCATCTGATGTACTCTCTAACCCATGGATGTTGCAGGGGAAATAATCATCTTGATATAAGTGTATCGAGCAACAAGAGAAAATGTCTCCTCATAATCTATTCCCTCGACTTGAGAGAATCCTCTAGCAACAAATATTGTTTTGTGCCTCTCGATGCTATTGTCAACTGTGTGTTTAAACTTGTATATCCATTTAGAAGTTGCTACAGACTTCCCCTCAAGTCTCAGAACAATATCCCACACATCATTCTTTAGGATGGATTGATACTCCTCCATCACGACATCTCTCCATACTGGATGACTAGTTGCCTCATGGTAACATGAAGGCTAAAAATTAATGATGTGGCTCATAGTTGTGGCATAACATGAATCTTTCTAAGGTCTCTTGCTCTCTTGGAAGGTACCAGGAGGAGTTGCATGTCCTTCTGCCTCTTGCAAAGTCTGACGAGCCCATGCAAGTATCTTATGACCTACTGCAATATCTCTGGAAACATTAACTGGATCTACAAGATCAATGGGATCAATTGGCTCAATTGTCTCCCTTTTAAAGGGAATTTCATCTTGGACCATACTTGACATATCGAGGTTCCCTCATGAAACTAATGTCTAAGACATATTGAGGTTCCCTCATAGAACCAATGTCTCACAAGACATATCGAGGTTCATTCATAAAATGAATGTCTCACAAGACATATCGATGTTTCCTCGTGAAACCAATGTCTTGGTTGCTTCATCTAACCATCTGAGGCATGTCAAGATGAAGTCCACATTCCCTCCTACTAGTCCATATAGGACCCTCCAGAGAGAATGTCTCATGATGCTACCTCAAACATCAACACTCCCTTTAAGGAAGGTATCTTTCACGATGTATTATTCTGGTAGTCCACTGACTACTCTGCAATTAACTAGTATCACATAGCTACTACCATGCCATTGGTAGCTCAAATCATCGATCTCATTCTCCATGACTATGTTGTGATGAAATCGTAGCGCACAACTTCTTCCAAGCGATCTGGTAGTCTCCATGGAAATAAGCTAGTAGCACACTGTTAATGTTTATGCCATTATTATAGTTCTTTGCATTTCATTAGATAAGAGCATAATAAGAACAAGATCACTGAGAAATACACATTCACAAGAGACACAACATTTATCCT
>JZKD02S1673144.1:111158-132840 GCA_000966675.3 Picea glauca | reverse complement strand
AGATGTATAGGGATTATTAATTATAATTAATTTGATAATCTGACTATCCTAATATGTTAGTTAAACAATAATTATTTCTTAATAATATTAACTAATTAATTATTATTAATTACTTATTCATATATGTCAATGATTAATTAATTATTAATTGACTCATTAATTATTTGAGTAAAGAATTAAAGGGGCTAATAATTTAATTTATTAAAGACTTACGTATACGAGGGGGGGGGGAAGAAACATTAAATATAGGGACAAGATATTAATGAAGGGGATAAGATATTAAATATAGGGATAAGATATTAATGAAGGGGATAATATATTAAATATAGGGATAAGATATTAATGAAAGGGGAGAAGAGTCGGTGAAGGGGGATATGACGGGGAGGAATCTTACGGGGTAGATTGATTATTTTGGGGAGAAGAACTTTGGGGTAGAGAGGGGTCTGTGATTTTGGGTTGTGAGATATTTTTCTGGTGGGAGGAGTTTGATTTTGGTGGTTTTTGGTGAATCAGAAGCAGGAGGCACCAGTTTGCTGGGGGGTTTGGACACGGGGGCCAGGATATCCTTACGATATCCTGGAGCTAGGGAGCCGGACAGGCTGCTCCTAGTTGGCAGGGAGGAAAACTCGGTTTTGGGCAGTGTTTGACACAGTTTCAACTTCAACAAAGGACAACCAGATCAACGGGGGAATTAGCATCAGGAAGAGGTAATTTATTTTATTATGTTATGAAATTGTTGTTCTTTAATTAATTTAACATGCTTATATGTTGAATGAAAGAAATTATTGACTATTTTTATGTAGAAGTAACTGATCGGTTTCAATTTATGGATTTTAATAGACTGAAATTAATTTGGTCCCTACATGATTCGAATTTCGTGGGAAAAATCAACCTGACAACCATGCTAATTGAATGTTTATGGCGATGGTTGGTTAATTTATTCAGGGATGATGGGATACCCCCCAACTTGAACTAATGATATTGGTCGTCTGTTGGTGATGTGGAAGGGTGTGTAACAATCATTATTTCACAGTATCATGTCAAACACATGTCACAGTGAGCAGTCATACCTGTAGGTTGTAAACCACGAACACATACATGTGGGCACTGAATGGCGACCGCCGACAAGCAAAATCTAAGGTGGCGATTACATTCAACTTATCAGTACCTTCCATTAATAAATACTTGTTACTGATGGCCACAGATGAAAATGGTGGAGTAACTCTGCCAGCTGGATATGATGGAGTCGGTGGGGCCATGGCCCATAGTCTTCTTCATGCTTGTTGCAGCATGTTGTTTTAGCACCAACATATCTTCATTCATTCTTATTAATTCTGCACAGTCTTCTTCGTGCATGCATTGTGTTTCAGCTAGGTGTTTTAGCATGGTTTTTCAGCACCAACATATCTGCATATATGTACATCTATGTGGTTTACAGGTATGACTGTGTAATTACCCAAATTAGGACTAAGGAAACATCATCTTAGTTTACAAGTTAACTATGATTTAAGTTTTAATGTAACACAATGTTGAATGAATAATGAATTGTACATGCTCTAGAATTTATGTTCTCATAGGAAATGTAAACAATAGGGATGACTTAATACAAGAGAATGAGATGAAAATGGCATGGAAATGATAAGGAAAAAGGGACAATTTTAGCACCCAAAAATGTCTCACTGAGTCACTTGAGTATATTAACATAGTCTTCTTCGTGCGTGTTTCAGCACCGACATATCTACATTCATTGAACATTCTTATTAATTCTACATAGTCTTCTTCATGCGTGCAACATGTTTCAGCATGGTGTTTTAGCACCAACATATATGCATTCATTCTTATTAATTCTACATAGTCTTCTTCGTGCGTGGAGCATGTTTCATCCTGAGCCAAGTGTTTCAGTACCATCATATTTGCATATATGTACATCTACGTGGTTTACATGTATGACTATGTAATTACCCAAATTAGGAGTTAGGACTAAGGAAACATCATCCTAGTTTACAAGTAAAGTATGAATTAAGTTTTAACATAACACAATGTTGAATGAATAATGAATTGTACCTACTCCAGGATTGATTTTTTCATAGGAAATGTAAACCACAGGGATGGATTAATACAAGGGAATGAGATGAAAATGGAATGTAAATGATAAGGAAAAAGGGGCAATTTTAGCACCCAACAATGTCTCACTTGAGTATATTAACATAGTCATCTTCGTGCATGTTTCAGCACGGTGTTTCAACACCAACATATTTGTATTCATTGAACATTCTTATTAATTCTGCATAGTGTTCTTCATGCGTGTAGCGTGTTTCAACACGATGTTTCAATACCATGTTTTCTTGGAATACTCCCAAGATCGAACATTAATTCAAATTTATTTAAATTAATAAACTTTTAAAAGATTCGCCAAGACTTTTAAAATGTTTTATAATTATGTGAAAATCCATCACAATTTCACAATATTTTATAAGTCCGTGAAAGATTCGCCCAAATTTTACAAGATTATATAATTTGGTGAAAGATTCACCAAACAATTATATATGCATATTATGTTTCTGATAAAATAACCTTCACACTCTCCCATGTCTCATGGGGATTTGCCCATTTATTATACATATAAATTTAGGGTGGGGGGAGGGGGTTCTTAAAATTTTCCCTACGATTCATGAGCAGAATTAGGAGTCTATGCTTGAATATAAACCAGAAATGTTTTGGAATATTGTGACAATAGTCAAACCATGACTTAACATAGTGGTTAATCAACGATCATTCTTGCATGACAGCTGGTGAGCAGATCCTATGTAATGGGGGAACCATTCACACACTAAGTATCTATTCGCGTGGGAGGTGTAGTGTCAAAGTCTACAGGCTGAAAACTAGAAGGGATAACTTTGTGTTTCTAGGTGGAGCAAATATTCAAATAAATCTCAATAGTTGGCAGTCATCCCCTATCAGGAAAAGGCCATCGCTTTCGCCATCCATTGAATGTTAAGCATGCACTAAATAAATCGTGAAGGAATGGAAATGAAAGTTTAACCATATTAAGGGACATGCAGATATCTCCTCTAGGGCTATGGATGCTCATTGGCAGCAGAGAAAGCTCTGTGATGTTGTAGCTACTCCATCATGGCTATGGACGCTCACGGGAAGTGAAGCAACACCTACGAGAAATATATATATGCACCTAGTGAAAAAATATTTCTTTATCCCAAATCTATATCAGCCCCATGACGAAGATACTAACTTGAATCGTCGACGTAGTTTAAGGAAATAAAAATCTCATCATAATTTGTCCACTAGTTACAACAGACGAGCTCCACTAGCCGACATGCAAGCATTGCTAGAGAGCCCACGACAATAAAATATTTCAAGTAATTGTTGTGCATTATTTCTGGAATTTCCGATCTTAAAAGTAATTTTACAACCCTCTACATTTTATGCTTATTAGTTAGGAAGGACTAGCAGAGATTTCGGCTTCGCTCAATGTGTCGCTATTTGTTGCGCGTGCACAACAACATCCCAATTTTCTTCTCTTACCATCTCTTTAAGAGAAGAAATTTGGGCCTCCATTCTTCTAAATTTTCTATTAAAAATCCTCTCATTCTCTCTCATGCAAATGGAAAAGCTAAAATCTCTCTTCCTATTCTCTGTACTTTACCATTTGTAGTGATTATTCATGCTTGAAACCTCTCCTACTTCTTCTCCAACTCAACTAGTTCTCATTACACCCATTAGTCGGGCTCTTGTCATGTCCAATGATTAAACATTCCATGCCTAATCGGATAACTGATGACTGGTAGCCTATCTTGCTTAATCTACACTATGTTGCAATCATAATTAAGTCAGTTTGTGTCACCAATAGTTTTCATCACACATACCATACCAACATGTACATTTTGTGCCTTCTTGATTTTATGACTAACCATGATCATGAAAGTGTCATCTATCATCAGGTGGGTTGATTGTAGCATGTATAAGACTCACGTTGGCTCTGAATTGCATCTTAGAAGAAAATTAGTTCTCCCAGCTCCTAAATAGTGTTAAATGCTCAAAACCTGAGTTAATTGTTTTCACAAATTTGTATTTATGAGCTACTAACACATTAAATCATTCCTAATGGATGAACTAGGAGCTTGTACAACACATATGACACATGGACTTATGGAGCTCAATTATGCAAAAGTAGTAGCGAGAACAGGGCCTGAACTTTCATTAAAAAATATCTTTGCTCGTAATTTTGGGTACTATTCAAAGTGGATTTGTCACTCCTTAAACATTCTAGCTATATGAATTACGTGATTACAATTCCAATGCAACTGACAAAATCAAAATCCGAGGTCCGGAAGTGCCAAAACGATTGCCAAGGATTTCCCATCAAGCAAGCCTTGTTAACCGTGGCCTTCATTAATGATGGATCCACGCAAATGCTTGAATAACATGTTCAATTATATCGCTAGAAGCATCTCTCTGTGCTCCCCATGTTGCAAAAAATGATACGTCAATCGGATATCGTATGAGAAAGTTATGGGCTTTTGAACTCAAGCTCTTGTTGTTTCTTTTCAGTAAAATGATACTTAGAATTTTTTTCAACTTTGTCTTCCCATGAAGGAGGAGTTGTTGGAAACTTCTATGAAACACATCGGAAGAGTTCCTTTGATGAGCTCTAGTTCATATTGGAGAAGTTCCCACACTCCTAAAAAAAACCCAGAGGAGTTCGTTTAAACTCCTCCAAAAGAAATTGGAGCAGTTCCCACTAACTCCTCTGAAACAATTCGGAGCAGTTCCCACTAACTCCTCCGAAACAAGGACAAAACCTTACAAAACTACCTTTCATATTTTGGCCATAACTTTTGACTTAGGTGTTCATTTTGTGCATTATTTATAGTGTTGGAAAGGTCTTTATGAGGTATACAACTCCCTAGTTATATGATTTGAGAATTTTCTCACTAATTGTATACAATTGTTTGGATTAATATATGACACCTTATTAATATCCCCAGAGAACACGACACCTCAATCAAAGGCAGAGGAACCGGGAACCAAAATCAGGGAAACACATGTGAACCCTCATTTAGTTATTTTTGTAGTTCTATGGTTACAAATGTGTAGTATTAATATTAAATTTTGAGGATATTTTGTGGTCACTCATCCACTGCATGTTGAATGGTGCCAGGGATCAATGTCGAGAGGAGGTCATACTCAACATCCTTGCAACAAAATCTACAACCAAGGACAATAGAACATTAAGGATGACATCAATTTTCATAGCAACGGAGGAGCAATGAATGAAATCATAGTCAAATGGATGAAGAGGGAGTCTGAACCCTACGATGATCGAATCTCCTAATATCTAAGCCATTCATTACGATGGGAGAGATGCACTATAGTCGATATCTAGGATGGCCCACCAACGCTAAAAGACAAATTAAAAATGTAACTTCCATATTTGTTCTCTCGTCATTACAAAGAGAATAAGGACAAATATTGGTAAATGAAAGGTCGGAGAAGGAGGCGGAAGGCCAAAAATCATGTCAAACTTCAATAAATATGAGAATTGCACCCAAAGAAAGGGATTTTTGGCTCTTCAAACATTGTACATTTCTAAACTATTTTGGGAATACAATATTAACTAAAATTGAGAAACCATTCCTTGGAGCTTTGATGTACTATTGTTGAAAATTTTAATAGTGAGAAGCCCTCAGGGCCAACTTTTGATAGAGAGAAAAATGTGCATGTGTTGTTGTTTTGCTGCGAACTATTTCAAGCAGAATGTATGTTGTTCATATGGGCTGTAAGGACACATTTGCTAATATACTTTTCCTGATGCAATCTATGTTCCTCTCGCAATACTATTATTTTTTCTTATATTATATGTCCTGAGCATATGAGTTGTTGATGTATGCATAGATATGATTTAGACTTTTCTGGTTATATATGTGTATATATGTGTTTCTAACTTTACACCTTCATGACAACTATATGAGTGGGGTCTTAAGCAGATTTTAGTTTCATTACATCTCATTCACTTACGACAATTTGATCCTATCTAGGATAGGATAGATTAGAATTAGATTAGATTTATTTCATGTATTTGCATAATCTTAATCTCCATCTTTCATTTGCATAACCATGTATCATTCACCTTCATTGGTGGATCAGGTCGGAACCGATAAAACCAAAACTATAAATGGTTGTTGGGCCAGAATCCAGATGGGTTCCCTATTCCAAATGGTGAGAGGTCTGATTGAGACTTCTTATCGGGGGTAACCCCTGTTGTTGACATCCTATTTATGAACAACTTAAAAATAACATTACCTCATAATAAACTATAACCTTACATGGTTATCAAAAATCCACATTAACATCCCAAGTATTCACATTATACGTTATGCAACAATCCTAACAAATCACGTGCATGACAACAACACAACACATGTATAAGGGAAAAACCCACTCTTCAATAGATGATTTAGATTACCTATCTCAATGTGCCTATTACATTATCTAATAGTCGCCTTAGCCTTTTGATATCCATTTGTACAGAAAAACCTTGTCCTTACTCACATATCTATGCTTTATGTTCTTATCTACATCATACACATATACTCTACTACCTCTTTTATATTTCACATCTTACATTTATATCTTTGGTTGCTTTCCATAGTCATTATAATGACCAAGGGCCCTTGGTGCTTGTCTCGATCCACCATTAAGGGATTTTCACCCACTACTAAGGCTTTTACCCCCAACAATGTGGTTGTAGTTGATTGAGAGGTCAAAAGTTTGATTCCAGTCATGTTAGATTGGGTAAAAAAAGAGAAACTTGTAAATTTGAGTAAATTATACCTAAACCTGGTAATTAACAAAAATATGACCTTAAATATATAGTGAACTCTATCACTAGGAATGACCCCCATATTATTCATAAGGCTTGGAGACAAAGGTTCCACTGACAAGAAAGTACATCAAAAAATGCCTTGTCGATAAGTAGGTATGTTGACAAAGGTCTCATTAACAAAAAGTTACATTGACACAGATACATTGATAAGTGGTTCATCAATGAGAGGTCCAATGACAAAAGGTGCATTGAGAAGAGGTAGCATCAGAAGAGGTCTATCAACATGTGTTGATCAAAGGTTCATTGAAAAAGAGGTCCATCAACAAGAGGTACCATTGATGAGAAATATGTTGACAAGAGGTTCCATCAATGAGAAGTCTATTGATAATAGGTTCACCACTAAGAGCTCTATTGACAAGCACACACAAAGAAGGTTTTCCTTTGAGACCAATAGTTAACACAATAGGATCACCTTTGTATGGACTAGCAAAGCTACTGATAGAAAAACTCAAACCTTTATCTAGTCACACTCAGTTAGTCATCAAAGACTCCTCACATTTTATACAGAATACAAAATTCAAGAAGACAAATAAAGCATATGTCTTGGTCAGTTTTGATGTTGTATCTCTATACACTAAATTTTTGGTAAAGAGGCCATTAATGTAACAAGAAGACTCGCATACAACAAAACAACTAACATGGTGGAAGTATGCCTAAAATCTACACATTTCAGCTTCCATGGTGTTATAGGAAAATCCCCTTGGATTCTAGACCCCTACTACCAAGATAGAAATATGCTAACAATGGCGCTTCATCTCCTAGGGTTAGGTTTTTGGATGTTTAGGGTTTTTGAAACTCCCGTTTATTGTAAAAAGGCCTTGAGAACCTCATTGCAATGATTTTCTTGTGAATGAGCTCAGTCGTCACATCTCTTCTCGGAGATAAGCCGCCACCATTCTAGCAAGCTTGTTTTCCGCTGCATTTTACAGTTTCAGCTTATTTCCTTATTGAATAGAAAACCAATTTTACTGTATCTTTGTTATTCTGTGTTAAGCATCTGGTAATAATATGTAGTCATTTCATTCTTCTCATAAAATCCGGATCAGTGGTATCAGAGTGGTCTACTCCTTGTCATATTAATGCATGTCCCTAACGAGGTCAGAGTCCAAAGAGTTGGGTCTCGAGCTTGTTTCTCTTGAGGACAAAAGCTCTCGCACACCCAAGCGACCTCTCATGGAAGGAGAAAAGAAATATGACGGGACATGAGATCCTTTCAAACTGTTGATTGAGGAAGCCCTCATGCAACAGAGGAATGAGATGATGGATAATTTTGTGCAAATCCTTCGGCGGCTACCAACAAGCGATGCATCTTCTTCGAGTGGAGGCACTGCCCCCTTCAAGGTACAAATAAACTTCGATATTCCTATATTTGAAGGTCAAATAGATGCAGATGTTGTAGACAAGTGGTTGAATCTACTAGAAGGGTATTTTTTTTTCCATAACTTTTCGAATAGAGAAAAGATTACTTTTGCGCTCCTCAAAGCCGTTCCCCATGTCAAAGATTGGTGGGAAACTTTCTGTGAGCAAAAGGAAATAGAGAAACCCTCACTATTTACAGTCACGACCACTTGGGAATCCTTCAGGGATGCTATTAAGGAACAATACTTCCCTGTCAGAAGTTATGACGACTTGTATACCAAATGGACCACACTCCGGTAAGAAAGAGACCAAGTAGTGCCAGATTTCACAAATATCTTCCATAGCACCAAGCTGGGTATCAAAGATTCAGAGCGACATCTGGTGCTCAAGTATCGCGGTGCTCTGCATAGATACATCCAAACCGAAATGGAATTTCTGGACATCTCATCCTTGGGCGTGGCCTACCGATATGCCGTCAAAATCGAGCAAAAGCTCAAACAAAAGATGCAACAATTTGGGCCGGGGAACCCCTCACAACAAAAGCCAGGAAAGGGTGGCCCCAACCCACAGAACAAAGTATAGAGAAAATATGGACAATATCAGGACATCTAGTCCAAGCCACAAGCAAAGAAGGACACTCGAAAGACAAAGAAAGGTACCGAGAAGTGGTGCGACTTCCATAAGAGCCTTTAGAATAACACTGCTGACTGCTACTCAAAGCAGTTGCTGCTAGTCGAAGTGAAAGCCTCTGAATTAGATGTGGGTTTTGACTCTAAGTCAGAACCAGAAAGGGGAAGACGGATCATTGATGTGGAACCCACTGCCACCCTTGCTACCACCAAGCTCCAGCATGGTGAACCAAACGAGCCTGAAGAAGGAGAGCGCCTCTTCCATTCACAGATGTGGGTAAAAGGCACCTCACTACACTTCATCGTTGATAGTGGTAGCCAGAAGAACCTCATCTCAGTAAAGGTCATCAAGCGGTTGGCCCTGTCGACAACACCTCACCGACAACCCTACACCATTGGATGGGTCCGCCAAGGAAGCGGTCTCCGCATCAGCCAACAATGCCGACTGTGGTATGACATCAAGCCCTTCAAAGACGAGGTATTGTGTGATGTTTCTCCTCTCGAAGTTTGTGATGTTCTTTTGGGCCAACCTTATTTATGGAAATGTCATGTTGTATATGAGTCTAGGCCTCATAGTGTTATTATTACTTTGAACAGGAAATTGTACAGGATACCCGAGGTTGTCCCAGCTAGTGTTATTTCCTTGATCTCTGTTAAGAAATACAAGAAGGTCATCTCTCAGACGGGGAAGTTTGTCTTCTTCATGATTCGATCTCAAAATGAGAGAAAGATCACAGCCACATCCAGGGTCTTTGTAGCTAACCTCTTCACATAGTAGAAGCAAGTAGTTAAGGTCGTGGAAGAATACTCGCATATCTTCTCCTCACCTACCAGGGTACCTCTGCACTACCAGGTCAAGCACCCCATCGATCTGACCCCTAGCGCACCGCTGCCTAATGGGCCAGTCTATTGCCTCTCTCTTTTACAGAATGAGGAGATCAAGTGATAGGTCCAAGAATTTCTCCACAATGGGCACATCCATCCCATCTCATCACCTTGCGGGAGCCCAATCATGTTGGTACAAAAGAAAGATGGAACCTGACGACTTTGCATTGATTACCGGGCTCTGAATAAAATCACAGTCAGAAACCGGTACCCGATTCCATGAATCGATGACCTCCTTGATCAACTCAAGGGGGCCAAATACTTCAGTAAGATTGATCTGAAGTCTGGCTACCACCAAGTCCCGATAGAACAAACAGATGTATGGAAGACCGCCTTTAAGTTAAAGGAAGGCCTTTTTGAATGGTTGGTCATGTCCTTTGGTCTGACAAATGCTCCAGCCACTTTCATGAGGATGATGGATGATATCCTATGACCATTGACCAATAATTTTGTAGTGGTGTATTTGGATGACATTCTCATTTACAACAAGACTTGGGCCGAACACTTGCAACATATTCAACAGGTTCTACACACCCTGTGGCAACACAAGTTATACACCAACTTGGAAAAATGCTCCGTTGACATGGACATGGTCCATTACCTAGGTACATCATTGATCAACATGGCATACATGTGGATCCAGCCAAAATCCAAGTCATTCGTGACTGGTCAGCCCCAACCACACTCACTGAGCTTCGAAGCTTCTTGGGCCTTGAAAATTTCTACCATAGGTTTGTGTTGGGATTCTCCCATATTGCATGGGCCCTCAGCCAAATAACCAAGGGTGGTGGTAAGGCGAAATTTTGGGTGGGGCCGGCCCCAACAACAAGCGTTTGATGATTTGAAGCAACACTTGTGCTCAGCCCAAGTACTTTCACTACCAGACCTGCAACAACCCTTTGAGATCGAGACCGATGCTTTAGACTATGTTGTGGGTGTCGTTCTCATGCAGCACGACCACCTTGTGGCTCATCATAGTGAGACACTATCAGATGTTGTCCGTAAGTACCCTACTTACGACAAAGAAATGTACTCCATTGTGCAAGCCTGCCGCCAGTGGAGACATTACATTCTTGGGAGGGAGATAGTCATCCACACTGATCATAAGCCACTACAGTTCATGCAGACACAAGGAAAATTGCAAAATGACCGCCATCAAAAGTGGTCCACATACTTGCAACAATTCCATCTCAACATCAAGTATAAAACAAGAAGCACCAACCGCATCGCTGATTGCCTCAACATACCACCAGTCGTGACACTCACCACATTGCTAGACTCTTGTAGCCATGAAACCTCTGGATGGCCCCAACTCTATGAGACAGACCCAGACTTCACCACCACCTACCAAATGTTGGGTGCAAAGGCAGTTGTCGATAATTTCCATCTTTAGGATGGGTTGTTGTGTTGTTTGGGCCATATCTGTGTTCCATCAAGTGAGGGAGTGAAGCTGATCTGGGAAGCCCACTACAGTCGGGTGGCAAGACACTTTGGCGTCGAAAATATAGTGGCGATGCTACAAAAACATTTCTACTGGCCGAAACTTCGATAGGAGGTCAACAAGTATATCAGGTCTTGCACTGCTTGCGCTATTGCCAAACCAACCACTAAGAAATAGGGCCTGTACACCCCTCTTCCTACTCCTAACAGGCCATGGGAATCCATCTCAATGGACTACATGTCGGGCCTCCCGTCTACCAAGTGGGGAAATGATTGTGTTTTTGTGGTTATTGATCCCTTTTCTAAGATGGTGATTCTGGTTGCCTGCAGGAAGAGCATCACAACAGAAGCCACTGCCAAGCTCTTCTTTGAATGAGTCTGGGTACATTTTGGAATCCCACAAACCATTGTCTTGGATTGGGACAGTCGATTTCTCAGCACATTTTGGTTGAGCCTCTGGTCACTGCTGGACACCAAGCTCACCAAATCCACGACCTTCCACCCCTAGACCGATGGCCAAACCGAGGTCGTAAATCAAATGATCGTGCATATCCTGTGCATGTATAATTCCAAGCACCCTCACACATCGGACGAGAGTCTTCCCTATGTCAAACATAGCTACAACTTATCCCTACATAGCTCAACCAGCCACATCCCCTTTCAGGTGGGGTTGGGATTCCAACCATTGGGTCCCATAGATGTTGCACTTCTCTTTGCAGTCACCTCGACGGACTCCTCTGAGGTTGAAAAATCCACCCAGTTCATTGAGAGGATCCAACACATCCGCCAACAGGTTTGGGATATCCTACAGAAGTCCAATGAAAAGTACAAGCAGCGCCATGATCAACATCGGGTGCCACATAAGTTTCAGGTGGGCGACAAAGTTTGGTTGCGCTTAGAGAAATAATGCCTTAGAGGACCCCATATGAAGCTTCGCCCACTCCGTTATGGGTCGTACACCATCACCAAGGCTGTGGGGGATAATGATTTTGAGCTCAACATTCCTCCTTTCCTTGACCTGCACCCAGTGTTCAACATGGACCTCCTTCGCCTTATTTCCCATCATTATTGGACACCTCAAACGTAGCAGAACAAATGACACCAACAGAGCTCAACCCCGACTTCATACAACAGGCATCCAGTGATCATATTGTGGACACACAAATCAAGGGCACTCGACAACAAAGGATCCAGCTTTATCGAGTCATCAAAGCAGGGCAACTCCTGCACCAAGGCAAGTGGTTCACCCAGGGCCAAATTCAACAGAAATTTCCTCATCTGATGGGGAAACTCAACGCAATGGAGACCATTGATTCCTAAGGAGGGAGGATTGATCCAGGTGGATATAGGTGGCCATCCACCTTTTCCAGCTGGCTTAAAACAAATTTCTAGCAATTTTGATAATTTACTATTTTTAGCAGTTTTTCGGGTCCTGAACTTCCAGAGTCGTTTTGAGGCCCTAAACGACGTTTTTAGGGGTATTTTGCGGTCACAAACTTTTATCATCATAAAATTTTGTGCAACTGTTGTATTCCTTGGATATATATTTCCAATGGGCTATCATATGCCTAAAGTGAAGATCGTACACAAAAGTTACGACCTCGGGAAGTTGATGTACTGACTTACCCAAACGGGGCCCACATGACTTTTGGTGCTTCATCTCCTAGGGTTAGGTTTTTGGATGTAAGGGTTTTTGAAACTTCTGTTTATTGTAAAAAGGCCTTGACAGCCTCATTGTAATGATCTTCTTGCGAATGAGCGCAACTGTCACATCTCTTCTCAGAGATAAGTCACCACCATTCCAGCAAGCTTGTTTTCCGCTGCATTTTACAGTTTCAACTTATTTCCTTATTGAATAGAAAACCAGTTTTACCGTATCTCTGTTATTCTGTGTTAAGCATCTGGTAATAATCTGTAGTCATTTCGTTTTGCTCATAAAATCCGGATCAACTATTTAAAGGGAAAGAGGAAGAAAGTATGATGTACCTTTTTTTCTGAAGTTTGTCCTTACTTAATCCAGGCTGAACTTAATCTCCAAGCTCCTCAATGACACCTGCAATCCAATAGACAACAAAGACAACGCAGACTTCCTACTCTACCAAGATTAATTTAAACTAAATTGATCAATAATAGACAAGTATACGCAAGCATACACAAACTTGAAGGAAATAGGCCAAGAATATATTAATGAGAACATTGCAAGGCACTTACAATATGTAGATGCAGTTGCAACATCCTCTCCAAGTCCTCCTCGTCCAGCCCTTCCACGATGCTCCCAAGATCATAAGTTTGATACCTCAAATCTACCTCCTATTTTCTTTTTCTTCTCCATGGAAAGCCCTCATTATACAGGATTTGGAGGCTTAACCACCATGGAGAGGATCACTCATTAGATCCACTAAAATGGGATCTCTAAGATATTTAGGGAGAAAACATCTCTTAAGTATTTTAGGGAGGAAATATTTCTCAAGGATTTTAAGGAGGAAATATTTCAACCATCCATGAGATCCTCAACCTCCCTTAAAAAATAGGAAACCAAATGCGAGGTGGATTCTCACACTAAATTAATTTCATTTTCATGAATATTAATAATAATTCATGTGCACATGATATTTGGACCTTCGTATAATATATTTCTCCTCCACATTGACTAGGGATTGTGACATATGTTATTTCATGGTGTCGAGGTGTATGCGACACTTAGCAAGGTGCATATGACACTTTTACGACACTTTTGACACTTAGGATGTGGAAATTTGATGTGTAACAGTATGCCCCCTAAAGTGTGAGGTTAGAAGAGAAACTAATGGCCATAACACTTTACAATTCTTCAATGCAAGGGCGTGGAGTTGGAGAACCTGGAAGAATCTGCAAACAACCATCAAACAATATTAATATATGTTCCATTTCCGAGGCAGACATACCTATGCTCAGAATACAAGATGACTCAAAGCATGATCGTTGACCAATACAATGCAGATCCATGAAAAATATTGACTAAGGATATGGCCACCAAAGATACAATATGGATCTATACGTCCATGACATGAACTAAGCATAGCCACAAGAAATACATAGTGGAGCTACGAGATTATAAAACATAGCCACAGACCAAAGTACAGACTTTGGGCAAGAATCTCTGTAAGATAGACTAGGAAAAACTTAGCAAAAAAGGGAAGAAATCACCAAAGAAGGAGATCAATGCTCTTGTTTTCAAGGGCACAGATTGTTGTAGTACTCTGATAAACACTGTAGGGGAGCATTGATGGTAGATCAACGCTTATATATACACTCCAGGGGAGCGCTACCCTTCCCAGAAGCTCATAACAAAGGCTTAAAACTCATAAAAAAATCACCCAGAATTGCCAGCATTTTGTAAAATTGTCAATGAAGAGGGGAGAAAGGAAATAGATCAATGAAAAATAAGAAAAATGATCTAAAAGGTTGGGAAAAGGCAGAGACGATCCAAGGAAAGACAAATCAATGTTCGTCCTCAGTGGAGTCGCCAATTTCTGTTATAGGAAAATCCCCCTGCGGACATGTGAATATCCTTTTGGATTCTAGATCCCTACTACCAAGACATAAAGATGTTAACATTGGACACTAACGTTCCTTTAAATATAGTTATACTAGTCAAAGGGAAAGAGGAAGAAAATATGTTGTACCTTTTTTTGAAGCTTGTCCTTACTTAATTTAGGCTGAACTTGATCTCCAAGCTCCTCAATGACATCTTCAATCCAATAGACAACAAAAACAATGCAGACTTCCTACTCTACCAAGATTAATTTAAACTAAATTTATCAATAATAGACAAGTATATGCAATCATACACAAACTTGAAGGAAATAGGCCAAGAATATATTAATGAGAACATTACAAGGCACTTACAATATGTAGATGCAGTTGCAACAACCTCTCCAAGTCCTCCTCGTCCAGCCCTTGCACGATGCTCCCAAGATCATAACTAAAAGCTTTCTCCCAAGATCATAAGTTTGATACCTCAAATCTGCCTCCTATTTTCTTTTTCTTCTCCATGGAAAGCCCTCATTATACAGGATTTGGAGGCTTAACCACCATGGAGAGGATCACTCATTAGATCCACTAAAATGGGATCTCTAAGATATTTAGGGAGAAAACATCTCTTAAGTATTTTAGGGAGGAAATATTTCTCAAGGATTTTAAGGAGGAAATATTTCAACCATCCATGAGATCCTCAACCTCCCTTAAAAAATAGGAAACCAAATGCGAGGTGGATTCTCACACTAAATTAATTTCATTTTCATGAATATTAATAATAATTCATGTGCACGTGATATTTGGACCTTCGTATAATATATTTCTCCTCCACATTGACTAGGGATTGTGACATATGTTATTTCATGGTGTCGAGGTGTATGCGACACTTAGAAAGGTGCATATGACACTTTTATGACACTTGAGACACTTAGGGCGAGGTACCTAGGTGTGGAAATTTGATGTGTAACACGTCGTGACATATATGAACAAATGAACGGAGTGGCTATGGGACCCCCACTCTCTCCAATGGTGGAAAACATCTTCATGGAATGCTTTGAGGAAATGGTCATCAATACTTCTCCATTGAAACCATTACATTGGAGATGATTTGTGGATGACCCCAATTTCATCTGGCCACATGAAAAAGATAAATTGGAATATTTCCTAAGGCACATGAACAACCAATCAAAAGATATTAAATTCACAATGGAGACTAAAGTAGACTAAAATATCCCTTTCTTAGATGTCCTTCTCACAAGGGAAAATGATGGAACTCTTGTGCATCAAGTATACCTGAAAAAGACACACACATATAAATATATTAAGGCAAACTCTCATCATCACCCGACTTAGAAAATTGGTGTTATAAACATGTTGGCAATTAGAGCTAAACGAATATATGATGCAACACATCTATATCGTGAGTTAGAAAATTTGGTCAAACTATTAAAAACAAAGGCTATAAAGAAAAGATAATCAGAAAGCCATAGAGAAATCCCAAACAAAAAGACGGATAGAGGGAAGAAATAATGACATTTTGAAATCTATAAAACTACACTTGATCCAAAAATCCTTAGATGTTGATAAATTAAAATACACATAAACATCTACTTGATCTTTGAAATAAAATGATCGCTTGACAATTTTGCATATTGCATGTGAAGAACTTATCGAGCCAAATCTACTTTAATGATAATGACTTGCAAACTGATTGAGCTTGAAATGATCAATAATAATATAATCACATACACAAGTTGGAAAAACGAAGTTCATCGAATTTGGGCTACCTCTCTGGGTTCGCTTCCAATAGAGACTTTTTTTTTATTAATCCTCAAATGATTAAATTTTACAATGACCCCTTTACATGTTTCTCAAATGCAGAAACAGAGTGCACCGTTGGATTCCTGGCAAAAAATCATGCAAAATCGATATAAATTTCTCGAAATTTCGTCAAGGTACCCCTTGGCACGGTTTATGGTGTAACCTCAAAACTTGTGTACCCTCAGACATGAATTATGAGGCCACTCTGCATTAATTAATTGTACAATCCTTGGGATACACAAACATAAAATAGGGTGTGGGCCCCTAACCAACCTTCAAATTTCATGGTAGGCGTTTAATTATAAGGCGGTTGGTTTCATAACCAAACCCACACATATGGCTTGTTGGTTAAGTTGTTGTAATATTGTATGGATGATTAGGGGTTCAAGCCCCACTAACCACCATATATTCACGCCTTTTGTCATTTGTTATACTATATATAATATATATAGTTCAAACCCACCCAAATATTTGGGTTATCTGTTTGCATATAGTTGTAACCATATGGATATCTATTATAACTCCCGCCCGAATTTTGAAACGTTGTTGTATGCTTATATAACCATATAACATATGGATATACACGTTGAGCCCTGCCACAAATAGATGTGGGTTATAAGGTATATATCAAGACAAAGATGTTAGCCTCTTTCTCATATACAATCATTAAGTCTTAATATACCACCTTTGTATATTTTAGATACTAGGATATAGTTGTTATCCTAAGTATGTTTCTAGATTCCTATATTGTCTCATCCTACCTTATCTCGTGATGAGGTGTCAATATGAGAACAATTGAGGTGGTTTCTGTTGGCAACGGAAGTCACCCCTAGATTGCAGCAGGAGAAGAGCCCGACACCCATTAGTTTATGTCACGATTTGTTTAATGGGGTGATCAAATGGAGATTAACTCAAACAACGTGGTTCCAACTTTGAAACTAGGCCGAGCATGCATGGGTGAGTGAGGTCTTAGATAACTTCAGACAGTGAGTTGCAGTAAGGGTGAGTAGGGGGAAGACTTGTATCAGAGAGGTGCAAAGGTCTGTTATAAACATCGGGTTCCTAACAGACTGTGGAAAAAGACATCTAAACGCAAGATCTTCTTACGTTTAGACGCAAAAAACCAGAGAAAACAATAATGCCACAATAAATCCTTTATCACAACATAATTGCCATAATTCGTGTGAATCGGTCGATCACGAACTCTCTTAGTATAAGATGAAAACTTAGACGGAAGAAGAAAGACTGTCTGAAATTAAACAAGAAATCTTACATACAGATGCATACCCAGAGCTAGGATATCTGTTAAAACTTTTACCATCGGGAGCTTCGCTCTACCATCGATACTTACAAAATACAAAGAGTGAGCTTATATACTCAGGAAAATTCTCCCCATTGAGGCCTGCCTCAGTCACCCAAAACTAGGTGTCCCTTCAATCAAACTCGTACTGATATATTTCTTTAAATGCCACCTTAACTATGCATGGCTCCTGTAAGGAGGGTAGCTGAGCTAATAAGTGTTCAGATAGCGTGTGTAGACTTCTCTGCTGAGCTGAAGACTTCGACATGGCTTCTTTGAGAAAATCGATACACAGGACTTCCTTGGGCAGACGGATTGCCAGACCCTCCATTCCCCTTACTTAATCACTTAAAGGAGGTTTCAACCACCCGCTCTTGTCGTCATTTACTCTAGGTGAGAAACAGTATGAAGATCGAACCTGATGGCGCTTGGAGACCACGACGATCCTCTCTGTAACTGAACTTGGCCCTTCGGCCTTCTTTACGCAGCTCCTCTCTTTTTCCAAGTGACCACAGACTGTGACCACGTGCCTATTCTCATGGCGCTTTTTGACGTTTGCGAATATGAAGGGGTTGATCCTTGCTGATCGAAATCGCGATAAGCGATATGCCGAGATGGTTCAATCTGGTGCCATGCATCCCTCAAATATGACGGTTCTAAACTCATCCGACGCTGTAGTGGGCCCCAGGTCCTGAATGCTCTCACTACTTCGCGTATCAGGATATGATGGAGCTGTTTTTTGCGCGTTGGAGTTGCGATGAGAGAGGCGCCGAGATGGATCTACTTGCTGCCAAGTGTCCCCTCTGGACGGACGACTGAAAACACTTCAGCAATACTATGGGCCCAAGTCCTGAATGCTTTCGGTGCTTCGCGTCTCGCGGCTGGGAGGAGGCCGGTCCTCGTTCTTCAAAGTTGCGAAGGGTGAGGAGGCGATGGAGCCCGATCGTGCACCACGTACTTCTCCGGGATGGATGACTGAGATCTTTTTTGGTGATATATAAGCGCTATCCATTGCGCTAATCCTGATGCAACTCTACTAACCGTGATTACCCGCTGATCATTGATCTGCTCTATACATGGATCCTGGCCGTTGACGACATAACTTCGCCCGCTCGCTTGATTGGAAGCCATAAAATGAGATTTTTCCATGCTGCGCTCGGGCGCTTCTCGTGTAACTTGCAGACCTGAATGCTCTCGAGCCCAAGAAAAGAATTATCGCTAACATTAGGCTCCATGGGGGATAGAGTCGTCCCTACGATGCTCTAAGAACTCCTTCCACGACTTCATTGCCTTGCTATTGGGCTATGGAGTCACCTATTAAGCCGAAAACATGTAAAAAGAAAATACACAAAGGACTTAAAGACAATATTTACAAACAAAGGAGCCGTCTAAGGCTCAAATAAAACATTTTTTCAGAAGATGCCCATTCACTAGGCTGTTGAAAACCTCTTCACCCTCCAGATCCTGCAACCCATATGTGTTGTTGGAGAAAATCTCAGAGATTTTAAAGGGGCCGATCCAGAGGGCGTCGAACTTGCTGTGCTTGCCTTTATCCTATCTGGGTGCGTCCCACTTAAATACCAAGTCCCCGATCTCGAACTCCTTTTTACTGACCTTTCTGTCAAAAGCTTGTTTGATCTTCTGCTGATGACTGTAAGTTGTGTCCCTCACTTGTTCTCTGATCTGCTGTGCTTCCACTATCTGATGAATTCTTCTGATCATATGATCTGGTTCTCCCTCGTAGTCTTGAAATAACTTCGCCACAGGTAAGGCAAGCTGAGTAGGGAAAACCACCTCTGCTCCATAGACTAGTTGAAACGACGAAGTGCCTAGAGACTTCTTCGTTGTGACACGATCGACCCACAGAGCAAATTTCAACTTTGAATCCTAGGCTCTTTTGTTATCCTCTAACAATATTTTGATGATCTTTATCAGGCTTTTGTTAGAATATTTCGCTAAACCATTGCCTTGGGGATAGTAGGGGGTGGAGTGAATTAGCGAGATCTGGAACTGCTCACAGAACTTAATTAGAGGTTAAGATTTGAAAGAAGTAACATTATCGGTGACGATCCTGCTGGGACAGCCAAATCGGGCTATGATATCCTCCAGGAAGCTAATAATTACTTTGTGTGATGCGCTTCTGGTGGGGACAACTTCTATCCACTTGGTGAAATAATCTGTTGCAGTCAGGATCCATCTGTGCTGACCACTTGAGGGAGGATGAATTTCTCCAATGAAGTCCAACCCCCACTGCTGAAAAGGTGCCGAAGCTACTATGGGTTTTAATGGCAACGATTTGAGTTGTTTCTTTCCTGAGAACCTTTGGCATTTGATGCAAGCTCTGATCTCCCTGCAAACATCGAGGAATAAAGTGGGCCAGTAATACCCATTTCAGAGTATCTTGTGAGCTGTGGTCTTCCAGAAATGATGACCTCCGCAAAGGCCGCTATGAAAATCAAACGTAACCTTCTGGGCCTCATGTGGGTCCAGGCATCTCAGAAATACCCCTAGAGGGTTTTTCCAGTATAAGGCTTGATCAATGAGGCAATACCTGACTGCCTTGAGCTTTAGAGCCCTTGCTTTGCTTTTTCCCATTCCATCGGGGGGCTTCAATTCTTGCAGAAAGTATAAGATATCCTTGTACCAGGAGCATGTTGCTAGAGACAAGGCATCCTGGAAATTCTTGTTGGATGACTCAGCTTGCTCATTGATGAAGCTAATCCCTAAGGCTTTGCAATTAGATTCAGCCAACAACTTGGCCAAACCCTGCCCCTTTATCAACTTGGTGGGCTTAATCTCCAGATCAAATTCTAGGATCTTGGCAATCCACTTACCTCTTCTTCCGTTTATGTCATGATGTATAAGAATGTCTTTCACAGAGGTCGAAGGAACATATGCCGTGATTTTCGAGTGCAAGACATAGACTCTGAAAGCTTTGAGAGCTTTCACCAATGCATAGGCCTGTTTTTCCATGATCTCGTATCAGAATTCTGCATCTCTCAACGCCTTGCTGAAGAAGGCAATGGGTTGCTCTTGTCCTTCCTCATTTCTCTGAAACAAGACCGCTGCTACTATATCACAGGAAGTAAAAGAAAAAATCAGGAAATCTTTGGAATAATCAGGACTGATCAGCACAAGCGCCTCAGTGAATGCCTTCTTTATTTGAATAAAAGATTCCCTGGGTTCAGCAGTCCACTTCACTTCATTTCCCTTCCTGAGCATGGCTGTGATATGTTTCACCAATTCAACAAAATTTGAGACGAATCTCCTCAGAAAATTTATCCTTCCAAAAAAGGCCTAAACTTCCTTCTTAGATCTGGGAAATGACAGGGTCTGAATTGCCTCTACCCTACTAGGATCAACTCTCACCCCCCCTGCTGATACTATATGGCCTAACAGCTTCCCCTCCTTCATAGCAAACAAAGATTTCTTGGGATTTAAGGATAAGCCATACCTCCGACACTTCATGAAAACCTTTCTCAAATGGCAGCAGTGCTCCTTGTCTGACCTAGAGAAGACTATGATGTCATCTAAATAGATCACTACAAACTGATCTTTCTCCCCAATGAAGGCTATATCCATAGCTTGCTGAAATGTTGCCTCTGCATTCATCAACCCAAAAGGCATTTTGGCATACATGAATGTGCCCCAAGGAGTGGTGAAGGTTGTTTTTTCTCTGTCCTCAGGCATGACTGATATCTGATTGTAACCATAGAAACCATCAATCATGGATATTCTAGATGCACCAATGACCTTCTGCAATATGTGTTCCATGTTGGGCAGGGGATAATTGTCTTTTCTTGAGCTTCTGTTCAAGTTCCTGAAATC